>NMRB01000207.1:0-21330 GCA_002633025.1 Notospermus geniculatus
AAGCCTCTTGAGGCGTATTTGGAGTATTTGTATTGGGGATTTTGACTCCGTTCGGTAATCGTAAATACAGTACACAGACCAAGGTCAAATACTGAATTACAACGCTGAATCCCACTAAATGATAAATCCCAAAGATAATAATACACTGTTGAAAGACGATTACAGTGCATACCGCACGAATGTTGCGTCAAGTGCAGTGTCTTCTTGCCCAGAGAGGAAATGCGATGTTCAGGAAACGTTCCAGTGTCGTCAGGACGACGAGCCAGTTCCTTGCTCTGAGTGTAATATGGTAAAATACCAGAGTAACAGTGAAGAATATACGAAAGAGGAACTTATCACCACGGGCAAACACCTCGATTGGATTGGTGAAATACACAACAAGATGACGCACGGAGAAAAAGAAAAAGCAAGAAATAAGAAAACTCGTATCACCGCCAGCGAGCATGCGCAGTACAAGAAGAGACGTGCTCGATATGTTTGAAAGATGACGTAGCACAACAAAATTGATGACGTTTAGCACAACTCCCAAGATGACCGCCGGTGTAATACCACACATATAGAGATAGAAGACATCGGCGAAGACTCTTTTGTAGACACATTCCTGGGGCCCTGCGATGGCAGCCGCTTGTGTACCGGTGATAAATGCTGTTCCTGCCATGTTACACTTGGTGGTCAGTAAACCAAGCTGGCTGACGAAGAGGATCTAAGGCTCAAAGCGGCCGGTATTCACCCGAAACTCCCAGAAAATGAAATAATCCATTCGTATCAGGCGGACACTCAGAGCATTACGATACTGATAGGTTGTCTCGATGGTATGGCGTTTTTGTATACTTTTGACCCACCACATCTTGGCTGGCATCCATAAAGCTAACAAATGCTTTTATTTCACGTTTTGTAGTACATTTACATTGGACCTTGCTGTGCAAATCTTAAGTAAAAGCATTTGCTGGCTTTTATGAATACTAGCCCTTGTTTTATTCTTGGCATCAGTCATTATTGCAAGTCTATCACCATAATGTGTGCGGACGCTAATTTACAGATTACTTGACTTGACTTGACGGTATATTTAACACCACTAATAAACGATATGTCCTTCATGCTGGTGTATCTTGTGTCATGGCTTCTTTGGAACAAAACGGGTGTAACATTCCAAAGTGAGAAGTAAATGGGTACCGACTTTTCTTTTTTACGTCTACCTAAGTCAAAAGAAGGTTATATGACATCCTGTCAAAGATTCGAACCGCAGTAGGACAAGGAGACTCGAACAACTCCAATACTTTTCGACTATAAAATCTTTAATCACAACCGGGCTGGGGTAGACCAAGACAACAGCCCGAGACCCATTCATGAAACACAGACCCAAGCAAAGGGCACGCAGGCACACCCGTACTGGTAGGCCTATGTGCATACCACAGTGCATCGTCAGTGCACTATACCATTCTGTACAACAGACCTGACCAGGTCACCAGCCAACAACTAGGCAAAAGATCTTTTAAATGTCTTTGAGCTCAAAACTAAACTTCACTATGTCACCATAAGAATAACAGGCATCCTTGATTAAACTTACAGGAGATGGTTAATTCAGGTGTCTAATTAGTTTTCTCCTGAAATTCCGAGCAGATGTGTACTCTGGAACTGTTTGACCTTGACCTCTGAACTTCAAGGTCAGTGTGTAATTTGACAGCTCATCCTTGACAGGTGTAGGTAAAGGGTTTAGGCTTCTACCATCACCAGATTCTGACTTATCTCATGTTATCAAATTTTCATCTCGCCATGATATCAGCAAATATCATGCGACCGAGCAGGTGCAATCTGAAAATTTCAGTTGCAATAACATCCTTGGATGAGCTATGATGTTGCGATACCAGTTTCACGTCACTTACTGTGCCAGATCTCCCGATATGTCAAAACATCAAAGTTGATATATCAATATCATTATGATGCTGACCCTGGAGAATAAATTTGTTGATGCCAATATCTTGCCAAAGGCCATTAACATAGGAAAGGAACTTGATACTACCTTGCCTCGGAGACAAGTTTTTCAAGAAACAAAAGTGTGACAGGCAAAATCTCAACCTTTGATGTATCAATTTCACCATGAAGCAGGTTTCGGAGACCTGAAATTTTCATTCCACCTTGTAACTCAGGTCATGTTACCTGGAGGCAGATCACATTTCAAGATCTGTAGCTCTTGCAGGAACAAAATTACAGGTGTGACAGACTGAACAGACAGACATACAGACACACAGACAGACACCATGGTCAAACACAATATGGTTTCCGATCTTGAGATCAGAAACAATAATAATTAATTTGTCAATTAATAACTGCGGGGTTTGTTTTGATTCTTGAGGCGCCCTCTCATAGCGAGTGAATCTAGCCTCCAAGCAACGCCGTGCTCCAGTCATATGCAAATCCTGGGCAAATATGCGAACGTGCACCTGGGCACAAGGTTCCATTAAAAATTTGTTAAAATGGATTAATGGCATTTTCAAATCCAGTCGGTCAAAATGTACATGTTGTACTATTCACATTGATTTCGAAGCGGCAGATTTTGCAGAATACGCCTCCGAAGTTTGGCTGTCTAATGCATTTCCCATTAAACTAAAATCCTTCTTTCGCCTTTTCTCAAAACGGCGCTTGATATTGAGGACCAACTGTCAACAAACCCCGCGAGCGATAATATTTAAAAATGTTTCAATGTGCTTCTCCAACATTTTGGTAAACAAAGCTGCCGCTAGAGTAACTTCTTTTACGGGCAAATGTTCAAGTGTTAAAGCCGCGCAGTATGCACAGCTAATCACTTCCAGTTCGGCCGAATTTTAGTGGAACCTCGTTTACAGGCGTGCGTAATGTATAGAACCGTAGAACCACACATTATAGCATTGTCCTGTATCGAGGTTCGGGGAATCCCCTTGGGGAATCCCCGATGCTGCGTGTAGTCTTGCGCAGCCAGCCGTTTCGTTCCACAGTACTGCACAATACGGATTCCCAGATTCGAAACAGCGGCTGGATGACTGAGACTATGCTCGCCGATTATGACCCATCTGTCTATACTGTGCGGCTTTAATACATCCTATGAAACCCCTCTCCTCATTTATTTAAGTATCGGGGAGAAAACTCCGGCAAAATGCCGAAGCGGTGAGGCGAGATGTGACAACCTAAGGGGGTGGGGGTGGGGGGGGGGCGGATTTTGGAACACGAACTCGCCTGAGTGAATCCATGGATGGAACTTTCCGTTGCGTGCAGTCGTGTCGCCCGGGGTACCATCATGCCGGGAGGATGCAAAACCTGGCCTCCTCCGCGACAGCAGCGAGAAAAGTTGCGACGTCATAAATTCGGCTCGTGGTTTCACTTAGGGTGTAAATACATCCTAAGTGAAACCCCTCTCCTCATTTATTTAAGTATCAGGGAGAAAACTCCGGCAAAATGCCTCGCCCTGAGCAGTTCTCCCATGGCAGTGTCCTTTCCGAGGCCGCCGAACCAACTTCTCTGAAGGAATCCTCACCCCAATAGTACTCAAAATTCCTCCTCGCAATACTCAAAAAAAGGATCGAACAACAAAAAGGCACGAGCGTGGCTGCCTATCTGAGTTATGGTGCTCTTGTTGCCACTACATGACTAAGACCCATCAAAAACTGAAAAACACGGGTTTTTGAGACACGGCAACCTCGCCGTGCTTTTCGAAATCCCCGTATTTACGTTAGTTCTTCGCACGGCTACAGATGGAACAGCCATTAAGTGACGTCGTTTTCGCGCCTCCAACAATGTGGACAATGCAGAAATGACCGAAGAGTCAATGCATGCAGCGCAACTTTCGCTGGGCTATCTAACTACAATGTAGTAGTGTGACCTCTCGCCGGGATTTTCGTACACACGGGTTTGACACGGGTCTGGAAAAACACTGGTATTTTCAACAAGTGTAACCTTAGCTTATGTCTAATACAGCCATAATCTCTATTACCAAACATCGGGCCTTATATATTAACCGCTCAGGCGCAACCTTTGCGTCTATTACATACAGCCTTCTGTACTCTCCAAAGCGGCCCTTATCCGCTATTATTTCGGAATCTTCCGACCATTCTATAGCGACCCTTATTCGCTATTCTTGCGCAATCTTGCGCCCACTCAGTACATCCTTCTCTACTTTCCAAAGCGGCCCTTATCCGCTATTATTTCGGAATCTTCCGACCATTCTATAGCGACCCTTATTCGCTATATGCGCAAACTTTTGCGCTACCACCACAGCCCTTACTGTGTGAATACCTTATTAAATAACCGCGACCCACGCCTGGCGTGCCCTTACCACGGTGTACAATCAACCTTGCCGTACAGCTGCGGGGGAAAGTTCCGGTCACATACGCTTGCCAAAGCTGAGATTCCAAATCACTATAATACCATGCAAAGGGCAAAATGATAACCCAAGGCGAATTAATACACAAAAAAAGCCCAGCTGCTGCAATATCCCCCAAAAATTCGCAGGAGAACGCATGGAAAATCGGCAGTTTTAAAATGAATTGTACGGCTGCGGGAGAAGTCTAATTCCGAGTAAAATCCGAGTGTTATTGTGATTAAAACTTAGGGTTAACTGTTAGTTAACTTTTTATTTGGAATGACCTCAACCCCTTCAAATCCGCCTGTTAGATAAAGCTATAGACCCAATGTAGTTGTTCAGTCGGGAGGAGACCGCCAAATCATAAGCTCAAAAATGATATCGGACGAATTATGGTGGAGCATGCACAAGGAAATCTGAGCACCCGTAAAAATCTGGGGTTGGTTCTAAACCTGGCACTGGCACGCTGGCACTGGCACTGGCATCATGTTATGGTCAGAAAGCATGAAAAATGGTATATTTACCTAACAGTTATTATTTTGGAAGATAATAAGATAATAGGGCCAACCAGTTTAACATGGATCAATTATGTTGAAAAATTTTAAAAACTAGAAAAAAAATTCATATATTTTTTTCAACAAAATTGATCCATGTTAAACTTCTTGGCCCTATTATCTTCCAAAATAACAACTGTTACGTATACAATGTATATACATTTTTTTCATGATTTCTGGCCATAATAGAGTTGTCCTCTGAACGGAACTGTGGAACAGTTCCGTTCCACAGTTCCAACTGCTCAATGTAATCTGACCATGGAATTACATACATGTAATAGGTCTTTCACCACTAACTAATAGGTCGTGTAACGCTTGTTTGCACTTGGCTGTTTAATAAGATTAGGAATGAATCGTGAGGTCGTTAAAGTGGGTTCTGTTACACACATTTCACATTGCAGTCACGTGCTAATGGTGAAGTATTTCTGGTGTAACAGTAAAGAGTATCTCCCTGTAAAAAGTATCCACTTAATTGTTGAATGACGGATTAAGGGGCATGGCTAGAAACCAATCGCCAGAGATTAGAATTTCAACCAGCTCGGGTTTGTAACCTGTAGTTCTTCTGGGTTTCTCAAATTTTCAAAAGTATAAGCAAACCCTGTCATCCCTTTTCTCGGGATCTGGACTGGAGGTAGGTGACCACCCATCTCTTGCTGCTAAATAGCCGGATATGGCCTATTGACAGAAAGTGCGGCGTAGCTCGACGTCGCCCGACGGAGGTGGTGANCATCTCGCCTTAGGAGTATTGGGGAGAAAATCGAACATCCAATCTACGGTGCCGAAAAGTCGAATATCATTGATTGAAAGCGTTCCATTTCCCAATACTCCCAACACTCCCAACACCCAACACACAGAAAAACGAACGAAGAGAACTAGTGAACACGACAAACTCAATTTATAAAAGTAAATGTAACAAAACTTTACAAACTCAATTAATAAAAGTGTGAAATGCAGAATTACATAAACGCATCTATATATTATTGCTGTAACGCCGGCGCGTAATTTGACGTATCTCCTCTTAAACCGCTGGAAGGAACGTGCTCATCTTCTGCATGTCAGGGTTTTCTAATGTGACGGAGACGATGCGCTACATTTCGAAGCAGGATATTCCATAACAGCGTTGATGCAACAACATTTACCCACGAAATACTCGCGTTCGGCCGCCGGCGGCCATATTGGTCAACCTGCCGTTTGATCGGTAAGTGCTGCCATCTTTCCAAGCAATGATAAACTAGAGGAAGGCAGTACTCATTGCATGTCGACACTCAACAGAAAGGAAAATAAATACTACGAGTCATATTTCGTACAGGTGGTAAATGCATGGTGACGAGGATATTTTCGCACATTCTCTGACCGTAGATTAAATAAAAACATTTCGAAATAATGGGTGATATTTATAAAAGCTAGCAAATGCTTTTCCTTCACGTTTTGTAGTAGGCCTACATTCACATGGACCTAGCTGTGCAAATCGCAAGGAAAAGCAAAGTATTAATGCTAACTTTTATAAATACCAGCCAACGATTCTGAACAACTTTCGGGGTATAACTTTAGAATCCTGGTCAGAAGTGGACAAACACTTTTCACAAAGACTATTCAACAACAGGACACTCACGCAAAATGTCATCTACATGTACAAGGAAATCCTTTAGTAAATGAAGACATGGACATGTATTTACAAACAGGTCACAGCCATGCATTATTATGCCACAGTCAACTTTACCCACATTCAACTCCGTGCGCAGCTAAATAAAAACATCTGAGCAACTTTCTGGTAGAACTTTAGAATCCGTGGTCAGAAGTGGACAAACACTCTTCACAAGGACTAACGACTGGACACTCACGCAAAATGTCATCTACAAGGAAATCCTTTAGTAAATGAAGGCATGGACTATTATATTATACCACAAACAGGTCACAGCCATGCACTATTATGCCACAATCGACTTTACCCACATTCAACTCCGTGCGCAGCACGGGTATTTGCTAGTATTACATAAAAAATTTAGCCACGCTATGCCAGACATACGCACAATACATGCGATTCAAGACTCATACACGCACATATAAAAGGGCACGACCCTAGTGACCCGTCCAAATCACATTGATGTAAGAGTGGTCCAGCCACTTAGGCCTACTATAAGATTATTATACAGCATGATGCAAGGTGTTGTAGACGGCATACTTATGGAAATCAGCTTCGGCCGCTTGCGAGAAGGCAGCTGAAGAGGCGAAACGTTGAGCAAGCGAAGATGCCTGCTTTAGGGAATCTTCCCTGGTATAGTAGCTACATGTATTCTCAGAAAACCAACCTACGTGCTTCATAGTTTCCTCGTTTGTCACCGATGCTCCTGACAATTTCAAAGTAAGGGCACAACCAGATCGCAAACTATGCGGGGTTTCTCCATCATAAATACCTACAGTAACAAGATATTCAACAAAGCGTGCATACATGGTAGAATAGGAAACACACTGGTCCAATACAACACCCGCGTCTGAAACAATCCTAAACAAATAGCCTAGAGACAAGTTTACCCCATTC
Source organism: Notospermus geniculatus (assembly GCA_002633025.1). Classification (NCBI taxonomy): domain Eukaryota; kingdom Metazoa; phylum Nemertea; class Pilidiophora; order Heteronemertea; family Lineidae; genus Notospermus; species Notospermus geniculatus. The sequence goes on from NMRB01000207.1 coordinate 7,427, forward strand.
GATTTTGCCCAACCAGTATAGCGTTCGACCGCCTTAACGGGGCAAATTACACTGTCTTCACACCTTTTCAAAACAAACGTATTACACCTGCCGTCAACGCCCCTAATAGACTTGGTAAATGTATGACATATGACAATACCCGAACCGTCCGAAAGGGTGCGCACTGATTGACTAGGAATTGTAGAGAATAGATAGCGCCTCATGAGCGGTGACTTCGCTGGGTTACCTTCCTGCGACCTTACGCACCATGTCTTGCCTCTCCCCTCATTTTCGAATATGGCCGATAATTTCTGAAGCAAATTCCCCACCGAGCCCGCCGCTAATCTCACCGGGCAAGAACAGGGACTTAACCCCTTTTCCCCTAAAAAAGGACATTGGACACCATGAATTTTTGTTTTCCCATCTTTGTCTTTCCACACGAGGTATTTTCGCACGTCTTCCGGACCACAAGAGTTGATGACTGGGTTTGATGGCAAAAGGGATAGAAACCCCTCAAAACTTCTTTGCACACTTGACTTTCTCTTCTCAGATTCTGAATTCTGGTGCAGGCCGTCGAGATATCGCAGGCGATCGTCAATCTCTGAGAGATTGACGCAATAACCAGCTGACGCACTGTGAACTACCTAGAAAAAGATATCAACGTTGGAAAGACAGCCGGTAAACAAAAATCGGGTACCTAAGACCTTTGTCATCTATCTGAAAGCCGCGCTTTGTAGGAATCTTCACCACCTGCTTCTGAGCAGCGTATCCTAAACATACACTTGACATGGAATGGCCCTTAAGAACTGGAAGAGCGATCAACACCTCCGGAGAAAGGCTGGCCACAAAAGTGCACCATGGAATTTTCTGCTCTTTGAAGAAAGCTAGCAGCGGCATCACGAGATTATCAGGCGGGAATACATACGGATTGGACTCTTTAGCAATATCCTGGGCGAAAACATTAACCCCAGAGGACTTCGTGCCGGCGCAGGCGTGAAATCCCGCAACGGCAAACCATTCTGACCAACCATGGCATTAGAATCCAGGGCCATTAGATCTATCGTATGCGGGCCGTAGAACTGCTCAATGAGTTTCCAGGATGATCGAGATAGAGTAACGTCGAATAAACTAAGTCACCTGGAAGGCGCGTCCGCTGGATTTTGACTCGAAGGGATATAAGACAGCTTAAGATCAATGCTGTTGCGAAAAACAAACTGAAACACACTCTTCAATAGATCATTGAAAGGGGAAGACCTGGGGTAGCCGCATAGAAACTCCGCTAGCGCTAGCGGAGCCCATCTGCCGATAGTGCTGTACATTTTTCCATGCATTTTAACACCGATAGGCTGTCGAAGCACTAGCGGAATTTCTATGCGGCTACCCCTGGAACCCTGGTTCCGCCAAGCAGCTATCAAGGGCTTATTGTCAGTAAGGACGTCTACCCTCTGATTGCTTATTGAAGCCTCTAAAGACTGTAACATTCTAAGGAGAGCGTCAGCCTCTTTCATTAAGATTGGACGACTATCGTTAGCACCCCAAAAGTCAGAGAATGCTAGGCCAGCCTGAGGGCCTTCCGTGACCACTACACCATACTTGTACAAGGAAGCATCAGTTGCTACAACCAACTGCTCATGGCGCTCCGAGCGCCACGTCAAAGAACCCGACCAAGAATCTAAAAATCTCCAATGCTCCAGCTCAGTACGCAACCTCCGTGTTAATGTCACACTGGTGCTACTTCTGAGACCAATGGAAATGGCAGCATTGACCTCCCTAGTGTAAAGACCCGCCGCCGGCACAGCAATGAACATTGAAATGCACTTCCCCGCGAACTTCTGCAACGTTCTTACATCAACCTCCTTGAGGGAGAGAATGTGTTCCCTCAAAGCTGAAAATTTAGCCTTCTTGTCGTCGGGCAATATGTAAGCCATCCTAATAGAGTCAACCAGGAACCCCAAGTGTTTCAGCAATGTGACACCGTCAAAACAGCTTTTATGAATAGCAAATGTATAACCTAACCTTGTCTGCAATTGTAACAGAGCATAACGCACAATTTCTATAGGAACGAGCTTTGGCTGTGACGCTCGCAAGGATTCCACACCGACACCTATCATCGATGTACTGGGTATTTCGAATACCGAAGGAGCGCATGTAATTTGTAGCCACCATACCTATCGATTGATAGATAAAGGCAGATGCTTTCCAACCGAAAGGGATAGAACGATACTGCATGATCCAACCCCCAAACTGGATACCAAAAAATGGCCTGGATTCTGAAGATAACAGAATGTGATCATAGCCGCTTTTCTCATCGGTGGAAATCATCTTAGCGCCCTGATCTATCAACCTATAGACAAGCTTTAGGGTTTCCAGCTGAAACGGACAATCTTTTATCCACAAGTTCAGATAACGCTCATCATGGCAGAGGCGAGGCTTGTTGGGCTCCACCGTGAGAGGCATTATGATACATGGCAGCTCGCACTCCCCAACCCTACCAACCAGCTCGATAGCACCGGAGGTGATCCTTTGCTCCAGCTCGGCAGCAACAAACGCCGCAAACTTTTGACAACTCTTTGAATTGGGAAAAACCTTAGAAGGAGGCTTGTCAGAATCAAAGACTTGACCACCAAAACAACCCTTGAAAGGCTTGAAAAAAATCATGTATGTCAATACTGTTCTTTATCCAAGAGGAAATATCAGCCAACGGCTGCACCCGAACCGATAATCTTTTCCCTTTCTTCCAAGCAATCATGCACCTGACCAGCCACGAAATGCTGCGGATCTCTGAGGGGCAAGAAGTCTGTATCAAACGCGACTCCCCCGTCAAGCACATCCTCAAAATCGGGGCAGTTGTGGGTTAAAGGCTGAGGCTCCCGTCCACTAAGGGTAGTCCACTGAGGATTAATTCTCTTCAACGCAGAAGCTGACTCTGGGTCAAACGGAACACTAAACTCCCAATCCGGAATATCAAAACCAAGTACACTCACACCCTGGAACAGAAAGAAAAAAACAATAACACTAAAACACATACGACCCGAGTGGCGGGCGCACCCAACCTCCAACCCTCACGAGGATCAAAAGCCCCGCAGAGGCAGAATGCCCCGGGATGGAAGTTATTTGCCAGCTTTTGCAGCATCCGAAGCCGATTTCAACTTGTCACATTGCCTAAACCAATGATCAGATGCACCACAGAAATAACAGCCCCCACTATTACCAGCGCTCCTACCCCTATTGAAGGGACGTCCCCTATAACCTCTGCCTCTAGTACGTCCACCAAAACCATCCCCGAATGGCGACATAAATTGACTAAAAGTTGCAGCCGCTGCCAACTGAGGATACAAATCTACCATAGGCGATTTATACTCCGGTGATGGAACCGCAACTTTAACTTTCCTAGGAGACTCAGGAGATTTGTTCTCAACTTTCTTTCTGCATTTCGCTATTGCCTTAGTAATTATCTCTCCTGTTCCCCCACCAAGCACATTCAATACTAACGCAGGCATATCAATCTTGTCCTGATGCCGCAAAGATTGCCTATAAAGTTCTTCAAACAACTCTGCATCTTTATCTTTGGCCTGAACAGCAACTGAAGACAACTCCTCCAGGTACAGAAGTAACAACGACTCATTGGGATGGTCCTGTAACGCCAGCGATCTCACCTTTCCTCTAACCTTCTTGAGATTTTGGGACGCAGGAGATTCCTGTCGCACCTCAGAACCGAGCTTGATTGACTTGCGCGGTGGCTCACCATCACTGTCACGCCCGCCTTGCTGAACCACTGGGGGCGAAGCCTCCTGAAACAAAATATTCGACATCAATACTACGCCACACCGCTGGGACAACAACCTGCCCACACCCGTATGAGACCAAACTGACTTCCTTTTAATATCGCCGCTTAAGTATGCCCAACTCTGGCAAATAGTACGAATAATTCCTGAGGGTAGGAACTGGCGCAGCGCACCCTACCCCAAATAAGCTTCCTCACTGTTTGAAAAACTAGCATTAGATAATTACCTTCAACGCCTGACCCGTCGGCTGACCTATTTCGTTCGCGACGATGATCGTGTGGTGCAACAGAAGTCCCGCATGTGACATATCCTTCCCAGCCGCCGCTAGCACACTGTCCATGGATTCACCCGTGAGCCTTTTAAAATGAGAAGCCAGTTCATCAGGATCTAGGCTTTTGAGGTCTTCGTCCTTCGATATCCTAGCAAAATCCTTCGGCTCACCGGATGTATTCAACCGTTTGAATAAAGGCACTAAACTCTTGCCCACTAACGAGTGTCTCTTCTTCAGGACGGTAGGGCCAACCATCTGAAAGCCATAGAAAATAATGAAAAGCCTTTATGTACATCATAAAACATTCATAAAGTACTGTCTACCCATTCGAGACGCCAACGCCCATAACACCCGACAAAAGGCGGAACACAATACCCCGAGAACTAAAGGGATTTATCAAATCGTTACATCATCGTAAACACTGCCACCAACTACGATCAAGCCTAATACGTAACAAACACAATGCGCGGAACGCTAGCATTCGCCCCCATTGCAAATTATATTGCAAACACGCACCTTACTGACAATAGCTAAACCTGAACAACCACAACCGCCTACATTCGAAATTCAACTCCTGCATAAACGCCCGGGAAGGGTTGGGAACCCCCACTTTAGAATCCAAGCCTTACAAACACCATAGCTACATCTACCACTCTCACAACTGTAATCTGAACTTTATATGGGCCTATCACTCGCCCCCTAGCTCCACACACCACTCACCTCCTAAAGAAGTGCTTGCAGCTAGCCAACGCTCAGAACTGCGAATTAAGCTCTATCATACGCACCCCCAAAAGAAGGGGCTTGCAGCTAGCCAACGCTCACAACTGCAAATTAAGCTCTATCATACGCACCCCCAAAAGAAGGGGCTTGCAGCTAGCCAACGCTCACAACTGCAAGTTAAGCTCTATCATACTCACCCCCAAAAGAAGGGGCTTGCAGCTAGCCAACGCTCACAACTGCAAATTAAGTTCTATCATACGCGCCCCAAAAAGAAGGGGCTTGCAGCTAGCCAACGCTCACAACTGCAATTTAAGGTCTCCGGAAATACTAAACACGCACAACAGAAACTAGAAAAAATGCGGGAAATGCCACATAAAGAACTTACCATAAAAAGAGGAAATCGAACTGAAGTGTACCCGACGAGAGCGAAATACCGAATGAGGCAAACAAAGGGTCCGCTCCTTTTAAAAGCAGGAGTCTCGACGATAGAAGGCGCTGAGGGTGAGAGGACAACTCTAATATGATACCAGTGCCAGTGCCAGTACCAGCGTGCCAGTCCCAGGTTTAGAACCAACCCAAAAATCTGCGCCGTCGTAGATTCATTGGTCGGACCGGCGATCGAACCAGAACCTCGAAGGTGGCAGGAATAATTTTTCAGTGTGCCAATCTGACTGTCCGACGACTTCCTCCAAAAACTATAGATTTTCTGACAATGACAGACGAGATGACTTGTCGAGATCAGCTTCATATATATAAACCTTCCTGAGAATCTCGCTCTGACCTGGCCCATTTCCTGGTGACCCCACAGAAATCATCGAACATCCGTCATGGTGATGCAAGCGGTACTTATATCCAGAACGCAAATTCTCACCTAGTGGAGGAAAATAGGCCTTTATTTCTTGAAATGTGAACTTCCCTGATCCGTTTTTGACAAGGCCTTCTTTTGGATCAGGAATCTTCTGCAGTACAAAGCCCGAGAGGAAGGGTATCCCAATTGCAAAGAACATCTCGTAGTAGTAATCGCCATAAACATCTCTCTCACTGCATCGTTTGTTAAACTTATTTTTAAGTGCGACACGGAACTTCACTGGTTTGTACTCGTATTCCTCTAGATACACAGAAAGAATAACGGAGCAATCCAAAGATTTAAAGACAGAGTGAAACACTCCCCTTCGACCAAAATAGCCTGGCTGGCCTTTCAGATGAAGGCGGACACCATTTTCAAGGAGAAGAATGTTCGATTTATCTGATCCCACCACGTCATAGATAGTGCCCTCCCAAAGACCCGACTTCTTGCACCAATGAAATAATTTCTCGTCCATTCCAAAACAGGTCGGTTCCCTTTTCCCAAAGCAGATATCAGATGCTGCGATCAAAATTTTTTGGGAAAATGCGCCATTTTCAAGATTATAGAGTAACATCTCACTTGCAGTACTGCCCGGTAGTAAAATGGACGACTTGTAAGTGTGAGCAGGTAATTGCTTTGGGTAGGGGGGTTCGAGACGAACTGCGGGAGAATGATAGAGAAGACTATAATCGGCCTTTCCGCGACGTCGAGAATAAACTTGGGATCGGATGTACAGAGATTTGGTTTGTTGGCTACTGAAAACAGCCAGAACAAATAGTCAGCCGTGTCTCGGTTCAAAGGACCAAGCCGCCATTCGGGAAATGACAATAGGTGGTAGAAATTTTCCTGTTTTTGGAATGCTATAATTAATTGTTTTTTTCTCCTGAAAAAAGATATAACCAAAAAATAGAGCACAAAAGGCGACACATAAAATGATATAATAAAAGGAGTCGTTTTCCTGAAAAACATGTCAACAAAATATAGTGGATTGTCGAATATGAGACACTGAAAAGGAGTTACTGACATCCGCACTCAATGATTTCATCCCAGACCTGTCAGTAACGGACTTTCTCTCGATTGTAAAACCGTGGTACCCGTGGCGAGCACATATTCAAAGGATGCATGTGGCCAGAGGGTGGCATTTTGGTGGGCGTCTGTGTGGGGGGAATATGTTTGGAGGGGGGCCAACTCCTTGGGCAATAATCTAGGCCTATGGGAAGCAGATGGCAGCAGTTTTATGTGTTGAAGTTCCTGTTAATCACCCTGCATGGTTGACGAAAATATTGGTGGGCATTGAGGCCTTGTTCCGTCGGCCACCGTTTAGATGGCGTTGCATACGCAGCGCCATCTAAACGGTGGCCGACGGAACCACGCTAGTGGGCATTGTAAATCATTGGAAGATTCTTCATGCATTTTATTCGGTGAGGGGTACAAAATATGATGGCACCCACTTAAGGACCACCCCCATGTCATTCTCAACATTCCCTATGAAAATGGTGCCATTTCGATCAGAAACCACGGAGGAGTTAGCGGTCAATTATAATATAGATAGTGAGTGGCGTCCGTCTGTGTGTATGTATAAATGTATGTGTCTGTGCGTGTGCGTAGGCCGCGTGTGCGTAGGCCGTGTGTGCGTGTGTTCACTCTATCTGTGAGGACCTAAATTTGAATACACACCTGACTTCCGAGGACCATTTTTACTTCCGAGGACTTTAAAACTCGGGTACATGGTGCTCGCATGCTTTTGAGTTGAAAAAATAAAGTCCCCTCAAGTACAGCTCTGCGTGTATGCGCGCGTGTGTTTGTGTGTCGTCCGTTACACCGGCACATTTCACAACCGTGCGGCCAAAGGTCATGAAAGTTGGTGGATCAGTAGGGCCTAGGGTGAGCTCGAAACAGACTAAAAAATTCACGATTTGACCTATATTCTGCCCTCCAGGGGGCATTTTCCGTAAAATGAAAATCCAAATAACTCAGTCCAGAGAAAGTACATCAAACTGTAATTGATAGGTCGCATAGCTTAATTATTTCTGCAAATTCTGTGGGGGTAAATTTTTCAATGTTTGTCTGCCAGGGGGCGCAATATGCAAAAATATAAAACAAGGGTAGGCCCTACAGGTATTTGAATTTCCCGCTTGATGATGACACCATTTATGCTGTCTATGGAGGATGTCAAACTACTTCCTGTGGGCTTGTGCTGACTGAAATAAAAGCAAGAACAGCCTTTCTGCACAGCTCACCATGCTTTATCTCATCTGCTCATCAGCTCACATCACAGATCTGAGATGCTCAGGCCAAAACAACTTACATCCACTACTTTTTCGTGTGGTGGTTTACGGATAAAGGTAGGCTACATGTAGGTGAGGTGTATGCAAACAGAATCTGGTGTGCATTATCAGAGAATTAAAACAACAGCAGGCCTACCAATATCATTGTGAATGAAGTGAACTGAACACTTCGTGGTACGGTAGGCGCCTGCCCTGGGCCAAGGCGCAGCGTACGCCTAGACGGCAACTGTCTTGCACTTTCTTTTATTTTTAGCTCACCTGTGGTGAGCTCTTACTATGGTGCGGCGTCCGTCGTCGTCGTTCGTAGCCGTCCGTCGGGCATCGTCGTCCGGCATCATTGTCCATTGTTAGCAGGGCACGTAACCGCTGGGGCTATCGAGATCGAACTAATTGCACAAACCATCATATAGGTATTTGCTGGTCCGGCCGTGAGCCTGAGATTGAATGTGTGCTCATCAGTCTCCATCCCACTCACGGACTCCGTCGGTAATAGCTGGCCTACCTGAAACTTGGTACGTATATACCCCTAGGTCATATGACCTATGACACCAAGGTCACATATAGTCTCCAAATTTTTATCATAGGTGTATCTAATGAAGATACATAACATATATAACGGGTTTTTGATTTGACCTACTTTTCAAGGTCATAGAGGTCAAAGTTAAGAATTTTGCCTTTTGGTGCCACATGTCGTAACCGCTGGGGCTATTGACCAGAAACCTGGCTATACCCCTAGGTCACATTACCTATGACACCAATTTTCGGTCCGATTTGACTCCTGGTTTGGCCACCAGGTGGCCAAAACATAAAACACAAAAAGTGTAATAACTCCTGAAGTAATGATTGGATCATCTCCAATTTTTTTATCATCGGTGTGTCTAATGAGGATACATGACACATGTAATGGCTTTTGTGATTTGACCTACTTTTCAAGGTCACATAGATCAAAGTTCGAAATTTTGCCATTTGGTGGCATGTTTTGTAACTGCTAGGGCTATCGACCTGAAACTTGGTACATATATAACTCTATGTCCGTTGACCTATTACACCAAGTTTCAGTCCGATTTGATTTTTAGCTTGGCCACCAGGTGGCAAAAATGAAAATTCAGATTCCAATAGTTCCTACACTAACGTCTGGATTGTCTCCAAATTTCCATCATTGGTGCACCTAATGATGATACATGATATGTAAAGCGGGCGATCCACTGTTGCGATTTTGGCTTGAGACGGGGTTGCGTTCCCTTGCGATTACCTTTTTGGACTTCCGATTGCCATATAAGGTAACCGCAAGGAACGCAACCGCGTCTCACGCCAAAATCGCAACAGTGGATTTTCATTATTATTATTATTTACGGAATTATTTACGGATCACCCGCTTTACGGGTTTTTGATTTGGCCCGCTACTTTTTGAGGCCACAGAGGTCAAAGTTCAAAATTTTGTCATTTGGTTGCACGTTTCGTTGCTATTTGACCTAACATCTTCTAACTTTGTGTGGGCAGGTGTCTGGGTGCCCTCTGTACCTGGAACATTTCGATTTAACATTGTAGTTTGTCATTTGTCATTTTGGAATGCTATAATTATTTGCTTTTTTCTCCTGTAAAACATGCTGACACAAAATATTGTGGATAGTGGAATATGAGACACTGAAAAGAAGTTATTGACATCCGCACTCGGTGTGTTTTAAAATTGGTAACCCAAGAAAATGGGGCAAAATTCAACTTTGAAATGATCACAAAGATTTGTGCCATTGATTTTCCAAAAATCAAAGATAGTAATAAATAATGTTAATATTAATATAGACCTTTAGCTATTAGTTCCTCCATCTGTTATGTACAGCAGTGTACACTTATTTGGAGGAGGGTATCAAAAAATATTGTGCTTACCAGCAAATCTATCGTTCCGTCCGACACCAAAACTTCTTTCTATTGTCAAACTTTAAAGGGATAATAGATCAATCAGTTTGCAGTGTCATAATTTAGAGCTCCATGATACCTAGATCTGACATGAATATTGTAGAGTTTCAAGAAACAGCCTTTCACCAGTAGACAAAAGAATGGTGAAACTTTTTTGGTGTCGGACGGAACACTTTTTGAAACACACCCACTCATTGATTTCATGCCAGACCTGTCAGTAACGGACTTTCTCTCTGGTCAGGATTGTTGGTGCATTCAACTGTAAACCATTTTTGATATCGTTGTCATGAAATTTTATCTAAGTCGCACTATTTTTGTTATTGTCATTTTTTTGAGAAATTCATCATACTAACAACTATGAGTTATAAACAACTCTAGCGCTGCGTGCATTGATTATATACAAAATTACCTTTTTCTGACACATCCGTGCATCTTGAAATTGAAGTGCTTCTTTCTTCTCCATACACGTTCCTCTCCTTCTGCTCATCTGACAAACAGTCTCGAAATCTTTCAGTAGGACAACAAAGGTTGTACATTTCAGCTGACAACAAATTACAGCACACGCAAGAAATGACGTAACATTCTGCTGTGGTATGTCTGATGCTAAAAGACTCCAGTGATACACCACCGTCTGAAAATAAGTCTGAACCAAAACCTTGATGACCATCTTAAACAATGATACAGATATTTTCGTTGTCACACTGTAGTTTTTTGGCAAACTATCCCCAGACCTCTATTTTTGCCAGAAAATAATAACTAGGGCGGGGTGCTGCGCTTTATAACGTACTTCGCAGTGAGAATGAATGTAAGCACAGGTGCGACGGGCATCTATCTCCAACTCCACACCAGGGTGTCTCACAAGTTGATGTGACGGAAGGCGGCGAATGTAAACAGGAGCCCCACTGTCATTTTATCACCTTATTCTTGGAGTGACGACGAATCTCGGTGTGTTGTCAAGGCAGTCCTGATCAGAGACTCTTAAGACGAAGAACTCTAACCGGATCAAGCCATTCCTTAGCCGTGATTTACACTCCATCCGATTGTGCTGAGTCCTCTGACCACATCTGTAGGGAGGACGTCTTCTGCCTTTGTGCATTCAACAATTGTTCTTTTCATGAAATAAAAATACAAAGACAGTATTGATGATTTAAATTACTGAAAACAAAGAACTGAACAATGGTGGTCACCGCGTGGTTTGATAAGAGATGATATTTTTGTGATCTTTCTCTGTCTCTATATTTTTGGTATTGATTTAATGCTAACACCACTGAGACGCGATAAATAAATGATATAATTATTAATATCAAACTTTTGGATCACATCTAAATTTCAAAACAGACCATGATCAACAACTTCTCGGTGGTCAGATGTCAGTTGTTTGACCTTGATCAAGTGACAGCGGACTCTATTCTCAACCGAGTCCTCGCCATTCTTTACTCTTAGATGGGATGGAAATATGAGCTGCTCATTGAGTTCCCCAGGAAGGTATGCCTACCTGGAGATGTTGTGTACAATGGGTGAGGTCAAATATCATAGTTAAAGCAAATGGCTCGCGGGGTTTGTTGACAGTTGTTTGTTGACATGTCCTCAAATCAAGCGCCGTTTTGAGAAAAAGGCGAAAGAAGGATTTTAGTTTAATGGGAAATGCATTAGACAGCCAAACTTCGGAGGCGTATTCTGCAAAATCTGCGGCTTCGAAATCAATGTGAATAGTACAAAATGTGCATTTTGTCCGACTGAATTTGAAAATGTCATTAACCCATTTTAAGAAATGTTTAATGGAACCTCGTCCCCAGTGTTTACGTTCACATATGTGCACAGGTTTTGCATATGGCTGGAGCACGGCTTTGCCTGGAGGCGAGATTCACTCTCTATGGGAGGTACCACCCAAAAAATTATAAACAAACCCCGCGAGCCATTTGCTTTAACGTTGACACCAAGATAACCTGAAAAAATAGTCAACTTGAACCACTATAGTTGACTTTTAGTAGTTATCTATTAGTTAATCGAGTGCACAAGGTCATCAAGGTCATTTCCGCGCCGTTGATCACGGCGCGGAAAATAACAATGCTTTCGAGCGTTTCCGCGCACGGAAACGCTCCAATGGAAACCAGGCCTTAGCCTTAGTCATTTAAATTTAAATATAACTACAAAAAGGAAAAATTTCCGCTTCCCCGTCTGGATTTCAGTGAATCTCTTGGAAATGTCAAATATTCTTACCTACTGTACAGATTTAGACTTGGTTTTACAACTCTGAATGGTGACCTTGCCAGGAGAAATATGATTGACTCTAGTTTGTGTGCTTGTCAAAACGGACAAGAAACTTATTTCCATTACTTCTTTGTTTGTAGTAGATACCGTACCCAAAGAGAAAACATGTTAGCCTTATTGAATGTTATCCTTATTGCCAATGGTATTCTCCTGACAAGGTCATCACAGTATGAACAGCTAAACTACCTACTGTATGGCATCGCGCCAAAGGGTCGGAATCTGAATCGAATCCGGTTGGAATCAGGTTCGGATCCGGTGAAAGATTCTGAACAGAATCTGAACCAGATATTCGTCCTGGGATATAAAATGAGTTTTTGTAACCTTTGGGGTGTGTGTTAACAGAAAGAGGTGGGGCTATAATTGTACCATGCACAGGGGCTATAATTGTACCATACGGGTCTGTTTTGGAAATGGCAAACCTCTGGGTAGTTCAGTTCAGTAATCAAAATCTGAGGAATGCCATCAATAGGTAACTTCCCAAAGCTACTTCTGTCACAGTATCAGCTAATAGAATGGCAATATTGATGAAGTTATACTAATTCTAGCAAACCACGTCTTGGGGTTTCAAAAGAGACCCTTTGGTTCAGATGTCTTCAAGCCCACACCACCACCAGGTTCTTTGATAAACTTGGGAAATTTCTTCTGCCTGAGGTCTCTGAGAAGTGTATCTTGAATATTGTAGGTCATTGGATTAGGCAGTATACATCTCCTTGCAATGCTGGCCATGTTTCCACTCAGGGGCTAGAATTGTACCGGGGCTATAATTGTACCACTTTACCTTACATACATCATGCTTGCGCATCAGCACATGACACGGATGAGCCTACTTACTGCGCTGGCTGATATAAGCCCTGTTTACACTACATAAAAACCAGCGTCTCACCCGGGCTTTTTCTGTTTACACCTGTTAAAAGCGCGGGTCTAATAGACCCGGGGATGAAAAGTCCGGGCTTTTTGAACCCTCCGATTTCGAAGGGTTTTTGGAGGGCTTAATTTAGACCCGCGTCTCCTGCGGGTTTTTTAAGTAGTGTAGACGCAATAGACCCGGGCTTTGTCTAGTTCTTGAACACCGCGACAGGCGGCGTGTCTTGTGGGCATGCGCGGTAAAAAGCCAGCACTCCAATTTAGCGCCTCCTCTTCGTGAAGAGTACGCTGCAGCAGCGACCCTATCGCCGGGCGTAGCAATTAAGTTCAGCTAGATTTTAGTAGTGTAGACGCTCGCCGGGTCTCAGGTGGGTTTTTTTCAGGCCCGGGCTTGACACGGGCTCAAAAAGCCCGGGGATTTCTATGTAGTGTAACCACAGCTATAAAGTCATGAAATGGGTAGACCAGCAGTGCATCAAATGTTAAATTGCCGACCGTGATCAAGCTCAGTTCCGTCGAAACGTGGGAACACCGTGGAACCCAATCGGCTGCGGCGTCGAAGCATGACTGACCGGCTTTGGAAAAGTGGATTTTTGGCGACTCCATTTAATACAGCAGCTCACCATGGACGCGTGTGATGACACCATCTGAATGGACGTAAGGAGAATTCAACGTCAAGAAGTCGGGAATAAAACCAACTTTCTATCACATCACGTTTTCCCATCAAAATTAATAAGCCCACGATACTGTTCGGTGAAAGCAATGGTCGCCGGCGATGGTCGTGCGTCGAAGTATGAACTAGGCGTATGCCTGTAATTTTAAGGCGACTGAGAAAGGCGTTCTCTGATTGGGCACATTTACTTCAGCGCCAGAATCGTCCAATGCTGTCAGACGCCAAATTTCCAAAAATTCCACTTTTTGCTTACTCTTTCGGATTACATGCTGCTTATTGTCATATTTTTTTA
>NMRB01000207.1:49987-73523 GCA_002633025.1 Notospermus geniculatus
TCAAAAAAGTTGCAAAAATCTAAAAACTTTTGGCACCAAAATATAGGCAGGGGCACAAGGAATACTAATCACAACTTTGTTTGCAAATCCATGCATTCCCTGATGAGTAATTAGCAATTAAATGGTCCTGCGCCACCTATATTTAAAAAAATGAACTCAACGTGCTGGTCCATGCCAGTCTGAGGTATAGTCATCTATTTAAAGATTGATATCTCTGAAACCAATGGATGGATTTGATTGAATTTTATACTGCTTGTAGCCAGTGTCTAATTCTTTGACTTGGTGCAGTAACTCTCAGATCGTCCAAGTTTTTAGGGAGATAGCTGCCAATTTTATGCTTTTCAACGTTGAGAGTGGTACATTTTTGGTCTTTATCTATTTTTGATGGTATCAACAGCTGCAAGAGCAGCAATGTATATACAAGTTGAGACCTTTCTATTTCCTTTACGTAAACTGACTAGTATGCACATTATGTTGCCTGGGATACCGAGGATGACAGTAGGTAGCCACATATACTTCGTGACGAAGGTATAGAATGTTTGCAATGTGGAGAGGTCGAGCATGAGCTGCTTTGGTTCACGAGTTTCAGAATTGAAAGTTAAAAGTACTCTGACTCGAAATGACCGAGACATCTTGCCCTGACAAGCATTCCAATCACTCCTACCCCCGCTCACCAGCGTAGTCGAAGGGTGAAGTGACTGTCGGCCTTGATTTGTCAAGATGTGATGGAGAGCGAATGTTATGGGTTATGAATCCTATTCGCATTATTGTCGTTCTCGCGATAAGTTGCTGGTTTTCCGAGATGCATCAGAGCTCGTCGTTCGATTTCTCCGGTATTCGTACAAAACGTTTGAAGCTTGTTCGTCTTATGGAGTATGTCCTGGCTGTTATACAAATACATTGGGCCGTATTCTAGAAGCTTCCTTAAGTGTAAGGTCGACCTTAATCTTTTGTATTCTACACTGCAAACAATAGCTAAAGGTCGACCTTACACTAATGGGTGGCGTCCACTAGAGCGCCGACAAGATCAAGAAGGGTTGCGGAAGCAAATTATGCCATTTCGGCATCCTTTCCGCGTCAGTCGCGAAAAAAAGTGTGCGAATCATCGTTTCCTGGGACATTANCACCGCGGAAGCTTTCAGGAGCGTTTGCAGAAGTGTTACAGAAAGGCGGGATGTCCTGACGATGTCTGCACGACAATGCAGACAAGTTGCCGAAGGTGTCGGAAAGTTCATTTCCGCGTCGAAATTTTGGTCTCGATCAAAATTTGGATGCGGAAATTTTCACCCTCTCCCGAACGTGCGGAAATGCAGGGAACTGCTTAGGAATGATAAAGACAGTGAACGGAATCTTTCAAGAATATGCGGAGAGGTTGCGGAATGAATGCGGAATTGCTAAATTTTCGTTCCGCGTCTTGTCCGCGCCCTAGTGGACGCTAGGTTTTAAGGAAGCTTCTAGAATACGGCCCATTGTCTTTCCCGCGAGTCACACAACAATAACGCCATAGGAAGACTCCTTTATGTTCAACCTGATTGAGCGATTTATACACGAATTTAAAACTAAATTTGTGCCTGGCAAATAGCAGAATCATCGCGTACCAACCACTAAACATTTTGTGACCGACGATAATTCCTGAAATTCATTCGAATATGACTGTCGAAAATTCCAGTTGGTCGTTCCTTTTGCCTACCATTGACGTTCTGCATGTTCTGAACAGGGCTCGCGGCTATCAGCGTGTACAGGATTTTTATTGATCACTGCGACGCAATAGAGGTTTCGATATGCGCCAATGGAGATTTTTTGAAATCTCACCAAGCGTATAATTTGATGCCGTATCAAGCTATCGTGTGCGAATTAACCATTTGCTGCTTTCTGCAAAACATTCGTTTTAAAATAGCCTTCACGTCTGCTCGATACCTTCGCCCACCTCCAATGCAATATAAGTAAAAATTTGCCCCGTAATTCCAATCCCAGATACACAACAAAAGATGAAACTGTGTGTTTTGCCTCAACCGCCAATATGGCTGATTCATATCGTAATGATCATGCACCGCGGCCGTTGAAAAAGCCAACTCATACAGTCGAAATGGAAGGGAAGTAACGACATAGACCGCGCATACAACTATCAACATCCGGGTCAAATGTCGCGTGCCTGTTTCTTTATTGTTGTCATTCTTTTCAAGGACTCCCATGTCCTTTCTTTCCTTTGCTGCTACTCGCAGGGTCACTATGATACAAACGTTGCAAACGACGATGATTGAAAAAGGGACGATGCTGCCAAATATCAGGTGTGCAAAGGAAATAACAGTTTCTAGCCAGGGATTGTCAGGGAGGCTTGGAGCTATTGTGTGGTCGTCTGAAACAGGTAAAAGACTACTACTTTCTATAGTAACACTCGCTGGCTACAACTCGCCATTGGAATGTGATTGGCATGGTTATTGAATCCACAGAGACTGAGGGATGAAAGTGTTCAATGAATAATCCTCTGAAAAACCAGCGCCCTAGCTCGTCATCGTTGCTGCCAACTCTGTTAACTGACATCTTTGATATTTTTACAAACCGACAAAATACTCGCACGTGAAAAGTGGCAAAAAATCTGGCCACAGGCAACCTCGTCCCCAGGGGTATAGTTCGCTCAGACAACCTCGGACCACTCGCTCACTAACCCCTGGAATCAGCTTCGGTTGTTAATCCAGGAATCTTGGACTAAGTATAGGTGGCAGCACTAGTCAAAATAATCAATTTGAAATACTAACTTGTGCTTTTTAAAATTCTTTTTACAAAAAATCATCAAACCTGGATATAGATAACCTTCTGGTTTGATCCAAAATATTTTGAAAATTTCTTTGGGTATATATTCTTGGATATATTTGACGGTTTGCCGTCAACCAATCACGTGCGTTAAATCCAAAGCTGATGCCAGGGGTTAGTGACGCGACCGCCATATTGTCAGAAAGCAAACGACCCCTGGGAACGAGGTTGGGCCACAGGCAGTTTTCCGGCGAGTTTTTCCTGTCGTGCAATTGTATTGGAGGCAGCAATGGCAAGTCAGAGCAATAACAGTGAACGACACTTTCCACCTCTCTCTGATGATTGACGGATTTATTACAAATCATATATAAATTATTTTGATCTGGAATATTTGCCTGCTTCAGGTCGTTCTCATATACCAAGAATAATGCACGTTACCTATTTCGTACATGTACTTTTAATGGAGAAGGAGATGGAGATGGACGATTAAATATCAAAATCACCTACCGGTGCCCGCGTCTCCAATAATTTTGTAAACAAAGAATATATGGGTGTTTAATGCAGTCACGATCAAGGAGGTCCACAAGGTTGCCAGTTTTGCCTTCTTTGGTGTACAGCGAACTTTAGCAGACAAGGGAAACCTGACCACAAGGAATCGGTCCACAGTCATGAAGGCGAGAAACAATCCCGACAAAATTGCCATGGTGTCCCCAGTATAGTAGGTTAATCTGAATGATAAAGGAGAGACAATAATTTTGCCTTTTTTTCTGAGACTCGCCTTTTGTCTCATCTTAGACACACTTCTTTCGCAAAACCATGCACTTAAATCGCTAGCCCCCAGCCCCGCGAGTTGCCCCTTATGGACCTTGAGACAACGAGAACTCCTTTCACCGTACAGCTGTGTGTAGGCCTACACTGGCAACATTTTCTGAACATTTGAACAACATTCCGGAGTAACACGATCTTTTGACCAGTAGGCCTACACCAGGGCCGTAGCTAGCTTTTTCTCCTAGGGGGGCATTTTAAGCAGACGATCTCTACAGATGTGGGCAGCGCCGAAGGGGGTCGGTTTTGCGGGGGGTCTGGGGAGCCTCCCCCAGAAAAATTTTGAAAATTAGAAGCTCTGAGATGCAATTTGAGGTCAATTTCCTGCATTCTGAGACACGAACAATACTGATCTTTTATCCCATTTGATTTTGCTGAAAAATTTTTTTTTGAACAATTGGCCTGGGGGGGGCATTCCCCCCTGTCCCTATATGCTAGCTACGGGCCTGTACACAGGCCAAGAAATTTAATATACCGGTAGCCACATTTGAACAGCATGTTGGAAACCCTTTCCCCTGTACACACTAGACAACATTTTTCCAACAAGTGTTTGACTTTGAATGTTGGAAAGATGTTGCCAGTGTACACATGACTTCAGCCGCCGATCTCCTAAGCACGGCGGACACACACGGGCGATTTTTTTCGCATGCAACAATAATCTCGTCGTTGCAAGCGACAAAAAAATCTATCACGTGCGGCTTTAATACAATCTGTCTCTGGCCGATAAAAGTTCGGAATATGTACATGTATGATGCCGGGTATTCCACGACAACATCGAAACATGCCAAGTTGAGGGATCGAAGACGGTCGCAATCTTCTAGAAATAACTTTGATCAACATTAGAGTAATTTAGGTAGGCCTACATGTACGTGGACGCACTGTACATACATGTACTCTGTATCGTGACCACATTGTGCACTTGGCGTGTTGCCGCAGCTCTGCCGCTGCGGGCGATTTAATTTTATCAAAGTTAGCCTTGTGTATGAAGAAGGCCATTCACATCAACCTGTGGAGAAAAAAGTCAAAACAATTGTTGCTTACTGAAGTTGCAATTCCGTCATTTTAGCTTCAATCCAGAATAACTGTAGGAAAGATACCACGGTTACGGAAAGTTGGATGGTATCAACAGTTGCAAGGGCAGCAATGTATATACAAGTTGAGACCTTTCTATTTCCTTTACGTAAACTGACTAGTATGCACATTATGTTGCCTGGGATACCGAGGGTGACTGTAGGTAACCACATGTACCTCGTGACGAACGTATGGAGTATTTGTAAAGTGGAGAGATCGTGCACGAGCTGCTTTGGTTCGAGAGTATATGACGTCATTATTGCACTGCAGCTGTGGCGGAAAGAAGTCGAAATTAAGTACTGTCGATTTTCCCAGAGTGAATTTCATGAGATTTGAATCCTGTTCGAAGTAATATCGTAGTTCTTGCTAGAGGTTACTGGTCATCTGCAATGCTTTCTGTAGTTCCACGCAATTTTCACTGGCCAAGAAAAAATGAAGGCACCAACTGTTTTAAAAAACGAGAATTCTCCGGGGTAGATGGATATACCCACGACAAAAAGAAGGAACGTTGCGTTGTCCAATCTTTTCTGGCTGGCATTCAACTTAGAATATTCGACGAGCATTCGTCTCATGGCGTACTTAGTGACGAATAACAGTGTTTCCCTGCTGTGAGTCACCTAAACGATCTCTTATGGTAGGTTTGCCATTGGCTCTTGCTGCATTCTGTCCAGAACCATCGAAAGATACCGAAATACAATTGAGGAAAACAACCAGCAAATTTGCACGCATGGTTTTCCTTTCGGAGGATCGAAGGTGACATCTCGTGTCGAGCATCACCAGGTCATATGATATTTCACAATTATGCGTCACAATATAGGGGCACTCCAGCACTGATAATTACGTCAGGCGATCTCACAACCAACATTAACATGAACGTAAGCACTTTAATGACCGGTACAATCTCAATTTTCAAAAAAGTTGACGGACTGACGTTATTACACGGGCAATTTTGGTGGGTCATTCACATCCACCCGTTGCATGAAATTTGAGAAAATTGCATCTAAATCATTTCAGGCTTCTCTTTGTAATCAGCTCCAGCTCCTGACAACGGGAAAAATGACGGGGCCTTGTTTCTATTCAACTCTTTTATTCAACCTAAATTTTTCACACCTTCCTGCTTTTTTAGGGTCTCTATTACCGGGTATAGCTTCTATCCCTTTAGGATCCAGCCCATTCATCTCCTGGATCCTGACTAGAAAGTGCCTGAGGAAGACCCCGCTTGGGGTCGAAAATTTGCAAAATTCGGAGACGACTTCTGTTTACTATCATTTTGTGTGTCGTTTTTGTGCTCTACGTTGGATATATATAAATCATTTCAGGGATGGGCATTTACCTAAAAAAGGCCGTGCAATTTAAATGGTTTTACCATAACAATGAACCCAAAAGAGATGCTGTACGAATATTTCACTAGCGTTCGTACGGGAACCTCTTCAGCGATCTACAATGGTCACTTTACTTGTTCTACATGTGACATACCGGTAGTTTGAAACATAAAGTCGGAAGTATGGCAAGCTAAAAGGTAATTACATGTAATTCAAGACTGAAAAATGCCTAACAATTGTCAGAAACATGTGTAAAGATGTCTTTTTTCCATTCAAAATGTTGATAGAAAAGTTGCTCAAGATCCCGTTATTCTTGAACAAGATTTTGATCTAGATTCCTTATTTTTAGCTCACTGGGGTGGGCTAATACGATGGCGCAGCGTCCGTCGTCCGTCGTCGTCGTTGTCCCGGCCGTTAGCAGTACACGTTTCGTAACCGCTGGAGCTATTGGTATGAAACTTGGTACATATATACCCCTAGGTCAGGTGACCCATGACACCAAGTTTCTGTCCGATTCGACTCTCAGTTTGGCCACCAGGTGGCGGAAACCAAAAACACAAAAAGTGCAATAACTCCTGAACTGATGACTAGATCATCTCCAAATTTTTATCATAGGTGTAGCTAATAAGGATACATAACATATATAACGGGTTTTTGATTTGACCTAGTTTTCAAGGTCACAGAGGTCAAAGTTCGACAAAAGTGACGAACCTGCCACAGTTTGTCATTATTTCATCGAGCGACTTCATATCTTGCATAAACATGCATTGGAGAGGTACCTTAAAGCCGCACACTCAATGCACCGCTACTCACTCCCCAGTTCGGCCGAATAGATAGTGCAACCTCATCTACAGGCGTGCGTTGTGTATTGAACCATAGAACCACATATTATACCATTATCCTGCATCGAGGTTTTGGGAATCTCCTTGGGGAATCCCCAATGCTGTGTGTAGTCTTGCGCAGCCAGCCACACACTGCTACGGTTCCCCAGATTCGAAACAGCGGCTGGGTGACCGAGACTATGCTCGTCGATTATAACCCATCTGTCTATAGTGTCTGGCTTTAAAAATACATGTACCAAGTTTCGGCCCGATTGGACATCCAGTATGGCCGCCAGGTGGCGTAACCTGAAAATCAAGTAAGTGCTATTACTCGGGAACGGCTTGACGCAGAGTGCTCAAATTTGATATTTACCTCCATCTAGATGACCTTTACATGCATGTCAAATTTCGGCCTGATTTGACTTCAAACATTGCCAGCAGGTGGCGTAACCCAAAAATCATCAAAGTGCTGTAACTCAGGAACACCTTAACCCAAAGCGCTCCAATGTGCTATGTGGTCCCCTGCAGATGACCTTTATGTCCATATGAAGTTTCGGCCCGATCGGACATCCAATATGGCCGCCAGGTGGCATAACCCAAAAATCATCAAAGTCCTACCTGGGAATGACTTGACCCAGATTGCTCATAACTGATGTACCTCCCTCTGTCATTAGACTATTATGTCCAACCCAGTGAGCACATGGTCCATGGACCATTTCATTGAACAAAACTTTGCTCAAAATTAAGTTATTATTGAACATTGTTTCACTTTAATATTGCGTCCTGCAAAACATTGGTTTTAAAATAGCCTTCACGTCTGCTCGATACCTTCGCCCACCACCAATGCAATATAAGTAAAAATTAGCCCCGTAATTCCAGTCCCAGATACATAACAAGAGATAGAATTGTGTGTTTTGCCTCAACTGCCAATATGGCTGACTCATATCGTACTGATCCTGTACCGCCGCCATTGAAAAAGCCAATTCGTACAGTCGAAATGGAAGGGAAGTGACGACATAGACTGCGCATACAACTATTAACATCCGGGTCAAATGTCGTGTGGTCGTTTCATTGTTCTCATTGTTTTCAGCAACTCCCATGTCCTTTCTTTCCTTTGCTGCTACTCGCAGGGTCACCACGATCCAAATGTTGCAAACGACGATAATTGAAAAAGGGACGATGCTGCCAAATATCAGGTGTGCAAAGGAAATGAGAGTTTCTAACCAGGGATAGTCAGGGATGCTTGGAGCTAGTGTGTATTCGTCTGAAACGGGTAAAAGGCCAATATTTCCTTAACTATTGCTCTGTACCAGCTACAAGCAGAAGGCCAATTAGTTGAATTTTAATAACAATAAGTGGCCTGAAGCATGAAACTGTTCAGTGATAGCCTACATGTAGATCATTCTTAAAATACCTCCTGAAACGCTCTCTTCATCGTTGATGGCAATGGGGATCACAACTATGATGGAGAGCCGCACCTACATGTAGTAATCAGGGGCCTGTTTCATAAAATGACTTAAAGCTAATGATACCTTTAACCAAATGGGAAAATGCGTTGAAGTTAATGGTACCATCAGCTTAAAGTCATTTTTGAAGAAGCCCCAGGTCCTATACAATGGATGCCTTTTGTGTGGGAGATTGATCAGGGGCCGTATGCATAAAACATCTTAAAGGAGCTCGACGTCCAAGTTGTAAACAAACTGGTATGTTTACAAACAGGGGCCAGCAAACTAGTTTTATTCCTTCGTGAAGGTGGCAGCACCAGTAGCGCCCCGTGATCGTTAGACTGGTGCCCGGTCCAATGCAACTCATTCACGATATTCACGTCAGTACATATCACCGACAATAGGTGGCAGCACCGCAGTGAGTGTTTACAACTTGGACGTCCAGCTCCTTTAAGTGTAAAATCTCCCTTATCTTTTGTTTGGAACAATAGTTTAAGGGAAATTTTACACTTTATGCATACGATGTCCTTTTCAATTCAATATTTTTAACCACAAGTAACACCTATTGAGGGAGTGGGTTCGTGTCGTCATTCTATGATGGCTGACATCAGCAATCTTTCTTGTCGTTGACAAAATTATGTGCTTCCCCGTCATTATCATGTAATAGATACCGGTACATGGAATTGCCACCAAATTCACCTACCAGTGTCTCCAACCATTTTGTAGGCAAAGAATACATGAGTGTTTAATGCAGTCACGATCAACGTGGACCACAGTGTTGCCAGTGTTGCCTTCTTCGGTGTACAGCGAACTTTAGCAGACAAGGGAAACCTGACCACAAGGAATCGATCCACAGTCATGAAGGCAAGAAAAAATCCTGACAAAATTGCCATCGTGTATCCAGTGTAATTGTTAAATCTGAATGATGAAGATGAACAATAAGTTTATTTTTTCCTGAAACTACATGTAGTGCAGTCACATCATAGGCACTGTTTTTTCGCGATAAACCAATTGTTTCTATTCGCGAAAAAAGGTGTTTCCCGTGACTCGCTTGAAACAACTACATGTAATATGGCTGTGTTGTCCTTTTACCGAAAGATGCCGACACACACGCGCGATTTTTTTTTCGCACTGCAACTATCGGTTTTCGTCGTCTAATGCGAAAAACAAATCTATCATGTGCAGCTTTTAAATAATACAAACTTAGTACTGTACACTACATGTACATTAAATACTAGGGCCCATATTTTCAAAGTTGTTTTTAAAGCTAACGCATTTTATTCTAGCACTTGCAGGCCAATGGCACTGATGCAAGAAATTAATCATCCCCACATGTAACAGCAATGTTTCCCACCAACCTTGTTGAAACATGTTTTAACATTTAAAACGCTGGCTGGAACAACGTTTCAGGAAGAACACCATTTTATCTTAAAGCACTTTTGAAAATATGGATTTAAATGCTAATGTTAAAACAGGTTTCTGATAAAACAGTTTTGAAAATATGGGGCTTGGTGTCTGGTGTCCATTTGAACCACTTCAATCGGGCGATTTAATATCACCAAAATCAAAAATTCATAAGCTCGGTTATGAATTTTTGCCAAAATGAGTATCTTCATTTGACGGAAAAAAATGAATACCGGTATATAAATACATGTACATGTAGATGAAAAGAGAAGTCAACTAATTAAAAGGATTGCCGCTTACTTCAGTTGCATTTCCGTTATCTCAACCTCCATCCAGAACATCTGGAGAAAGGCAACTATTGTTACAGAAAGTTGGATAGTATCAACAGATGCAAGAGCAGCGATGTATATACAAGTTGAAATCTTTCTATTTCCTTTACGTAAACTGACAAGTATGCACATTATGTTGCCTGGGATACCCAAGATGATCGTAGGTAACCACATATACCTCGTGACGAACATATAGAGTGTTTGCCAAGTGGAGAGATCGTGCACGAGCTGCTTTGGTTCGAGAGTATGTGACGTCATTGTTGCATTGTGTAAAGTCATGCCGTTAAAAGTAAGGTCGAAAATTCCCCAGAATGAATTTCATGAGATTTGAATCCTGTTGGAAGTATCGTAGTTCTTGGTAGAAGTTACTGGTCATCCGCGATGCTCTGTAGTTCCATGCAATTTTCACTGGTCAGAAAAAAATTGAAGGCACCAACTTCCACGCTGTTTTAAAACGAGAATTCTCCGGGGGAGATGGATATACATGTACCCCTGACAAAAAAGGAACGTTGCGTTGTCCAATCCTTTCTCGCCTGGCGTACATACTTGAGGTTACGAAATACAGTTCCCTACTGTAACACCTCGATGATGGGTTTGCCATTGGTTCTTGTTGCGTTCTGTCCTGAACCAGGATACCAAAACATAAGTGAGGTAAAACGACCAGCAAACTTGCACGCATGGTTTTTCTTTGGAAGATCAAATGTGCCATCTCTGTCGAACACGAATCATCGTGTCATGTGATGTGTCACAATTATGCATCACAATATAGGGACACTCCAGCATACTGATAATTACGTCATACGATCTCACAACCAACATTAATATGAACGTTAAGCACTTTGATGACCGGTACAATCTCAATTTTCAAACAAGTTGACGGACTGAGGTAATTTCACGGCAATTTCAGTGGGTCGTTCATATTCGTCCGTTGTACGAAATTTGAGAACATTGATTCTCATCGTTTGTCTCATACTTCCATAAATTTCGTGTAGTTCAGCGTTTACTATTTCTTGTGGGCTGATATTATGTATGGTGTCTCAAACACCACAGTGCTTCATAACATTTCAGATGGATATCATGTAGAGTGAATACAAGTTGGTTGAAAAATCATATAACCATGAACATGACATTCTCTGCAGGGCGGTTCAGGAAAGTTTTCCTGCTACAGTTATTTTTTTTCTGGGAACCAGGTTGTATGATATGGTAGCATAAACAGCTGCCAGGACCCCAGGCAATTCCTAGTGTCGAGTCTCGACAGTCCCTTCACTACGCAGAAAAACAAGTACACAGCAATCCTTTGGTGCTTTTGATAAATAAAATGCAAGAACAGGCCAACTTGGTTGTGCGTTTTGAGCCTTGATGTTGATTCTTTTGCCCTGGTCCTCCAAAAAATGTGAAAAGCTGGTATTTCTGACAGCTAATGAAAGAATAAACAAAGGAATTCCACGAACCAGATGCTCTGTAATTTGCCAATACCGTACATTTACATATTGAGGAGTGGAAGTGTACTAAATATGCAAACCACCCATGTTACATGTAGTTTCGAATGACACAACAAAAAAGAGCTGCATTGCCATTGTTTTTGCCACGTTGTTTCTGTGAAACAACACTGTCATTGTCACATTGATGAAGCACTCTGCAAACTAGCAGCTTACCCTCCACCATGTTATTTTTATTTCAAGACTTGAGGTGTTATATATTGTTGTACAACATGTACTTCCTAATTTGATCCGGCTTTCCTACTCTTGCACATGCACATGTACATGTACGTACATACCGGTACGTGCACGTAAGTGCATAGTCTGTAACGTTTTTGACGAATAAAGTCCACATATATATCAGCTCTTCCCTTTGGTTTGGGTCTGTTTCGTGTAGCAGGTCAGGTCATAGGCGGGAGGTGAGCCAGTAGACGAGGTTAAATATCAAAAATGTAATCGGGAAAACCCAACGGGAAAATACTTCAACTCTATCTGAGGTGAGGAAACGTGGTTTTCCTGTCCGAATATTTGAATCTTCGATGCTCATTACATCAGCCCTTCCATCTCCATCACCTGCTGCTGCACGCTGAAAAAAGGAGAAAGATGGGTGTGAATCATGGTTAAGTAACATTGTAATTTGACAACAAAAGCAAGAAGCTTGTGTACATGTACCTATTTTAGGGAGAAATTGACGCCCCAATACCCAGGTGGTGGTGCCCCAAGTATGTAAAAACCAATGGGCTCGAGAGACCCATGATTTTGTCCACTACCTGGACACGTGGGTTTGAGATGAGAATGGGTCCATGGTACCCAGAATATTTGTTCTTCGAGCCTGAAATGAGGTCCTTAGGTTCCAATAACCCATAATGACCAGTTTCACAGGTCACTTTGGCCCATTGCTGCTCATGGGTGCCAACACCCCACGGTAGCATTCGCAGATGGGCCAAAGTGACCTATGAAACTCTCATTATGGGTTACTAGAACCTATAGACCTGTCCGTTTCAGGCTCGAAGAACAAATATTCTGGGCACCATGGACCCATTCTCCATTGAACACATTTCAAACCCACGTGTCCAGGTAGTGGACAAAATCATGGGTCTCTCGAGCCCATTCGTTTTTACAGTGCTTGTGTAAATGAATCGAGCTCCTAATTCGCTATGTTTTAAAACTGTGATTTAGGATATATTAACAGTGTAAAGTGTTTTTATCTGAGTGAATAAAAAGAAACTGGCTCATTTTGTCCCCTATCTGGACCCGTTTGCCATGGGTTTCTTTAAATGGGTACGATAGAGAATGGGTCCAGAATATTTGTTCTTCGGGTATGAAACGAACAGGTCCTTAGGTTCCAGTAACCCATAATGACCAGTTTCATAGGTCACTTCGGCCCATCTACGATTGCTACTCATGGGTGCCAACACCACACGGGTAGCAATCCCATGGGTTTCTCGAGCTTATTAGTTTTTACAGTGCCGAAGCCGAAAAAAAAATCAGAAGCGCCGTATGCAAAATGGCAATTTTGAGCCTGGAAATATTCTCTGTTAAGGTATTCAGTACATTCAGCGTCATTGCATTCAACCTTAGCCTGGAGATTTTTTTTCGGGAGGGGGAGGGAAAGGAAAATACAGTTCCCGATTACTGATTCCTACTTCATACTCGTACGTTTTTACCTTCTACTACTCGACTATAGAATTTTTTTTCATGTGTTGCATAAACATTCAAATTTGGCCATTTCCCCGCCATTCCCTTATCTCAATCTTGATTAAACAAGGATTAGGTCAATGTTCTCTTGACCACCATTTCTATGGAAATCTAGGCAGAATTGTCGTGGGCAATACAGGTAAGAAACAGGGCCGGATCCAGGGTTTAGAAATACGGGGGGCACAACCCTGAGGGCAAGCCCTCAGTTGGCGCTTACCGCAGGTCCGCGCACATGAAGGGGGTCCGGGGGGCCTCCCCCAGGAAAATTTGAAAAAATCAAAGCTCTGAGATGCGATTTCCCAGCATCTTAGACATGAAATAATAGACGATTTTCAAAAAATGCAGTAAAAAAATCATTGCCCCTCAAAAAATAGGGGGGGGGGGGCACATGCCCCATGTGCCCCCCCCCCTGGATCCGGGCCTGAGAAAAGATGTGAAAGCTGTATTATACGTGTAATTACCATATTAAGGGCTAAAGCAACGTTCCTGAATTTCTCCTGTGCCTTTTCCTTTCTCTCAGCTGCTTCTCGGTCCTCTTTTCGGGCTAAAATATTCGCCATGGAAAATTCCAACAAGGCAAGAAACACGAAGGCTAGGCACACAGCCATCCAGATGTCAATGGACTTCGCGTATGCAACTTTTGCCATCGAACCTGTTGTGAAAAAAACACAGGAAATATTTGACAGAGAGATGTACATGTACCTCTGAGATTATACAGACGTACCGTAGGCCTTAGTTCCTGTAGTTATTGGCAAAACACACATGTACACTCTTAGCCGAAAAGGTTCTTTGCTGCCACACCAGGAGAACCCTCTGATTTAAGAACCCTCGGGTTGTTTAAGAAGCCCTAGAGGTTCCAGATAGAACCTTTTCCTCTGAAAAGGGTTCTAACTGGAACCTTTATGAGTTCTTTAGCGACCAAAAGGTTCTATATGGAACCCTTTCAGGCTCTTTACAGAAGGTTCTATATAGAACCCTGGGGTTCCCCTGGTGATGCACAAAGAACCCCTAAAGAACCTTTTTGGCAAAGAATGTAGGCCTATTTGGCTTTTAAAAACCATCCCCCTTACTTGTGATTTTTATACGCTTCGGGTGCTCACAAGAATTAGTAGAGAGTAGAAAGCCCCCGAAACGCCAACTCGGTGCTCTCTTCGTGGCATCGAACAATGGGTTTGGCGTTCGCGTTGGCGTTTCGGGGGCTTTGCGAAAACTCCATTGTAGGACAGAAAAAAACAGATTGGCCCATTGGACAACGTGTGTACATGTACTGTATTTTAGGTATAATGGGAAACAATATGTTCTTGCAAATGCTTAATAGAATGTACATGTAAAAAAAAAGTTATTCCACTGTAAAAAAGCTATAAAGTACAAAACGTAATGTTAGTTACCATGGTTACAGCATTTTCGTACCTCTAATGCCTGAATTCATTGTTGTAATGGAAAGGACAGTTAACAGACCGAGGGAGATCCGCGCTGGTGTTGCTCTCACGTCGATGAAGAATGAGATAAATGATAGAAGTACTATAAGAATACTTGGTATGTAGGTTCCCGTGATGTAGAAGCCGAAGAGTCTGGTCAGGGTGTATTCGATAGCCAGGCAACTGTAGGACCCTGAAAATAGAATATTCACGATCATCGAATAATGCATTTATTTTTTTCAGTGTTTATTATAAGGAGGAAATTCCCTTGAAGACAGGTTTTATTCCTTACCGGTGTTATAACTGACTGTACAGTTTCTTAGTTTTACTCGATTCTTATCTATGGAGAACTCCGGTAGTTCTACGTGGTCACTCAGAACTACGGGATTGTTATTCGTCCAGTTGAATGTCACCTCATCGGTGGTGAACCCATCTGAAAAGAAAGCAACATTTCTGCATCGAACCCGATAATGTAGAATCCAATGACACTTATCGTTAAAATGTTGTTCGTTTTTCATGTGTTTTCAGAAAGCAACTGAGATTCGTTTTCTCACTGTATCTGCATACGTGCCCGAGGTTTCGGCGAAACTAAATCAGCGCTGAACATGATGTAAGAAGCACACAATGTCGTCCTTGAATATAGAGAGGGGTGTAGCTTGTGAACTGACGAAGGTAAGTTGGGGACTTACATGATTCGATTTTCATTGGACAGTGCTGTGTGTCCATAGGGTAATTCTCTAGAAACATCGGGCAGGACAAGGTCAGCGAAATTCTGGATAGGAAATTAAAAAAACCAATTTTATCCTCATCAGCACAAATATCATACACACAGTGCTCTGCTTGTATTCTATGTACAATGTAGGGAAATCACTGTTCTCACGTAGGCTAGTCTGCAGGATGAGGGCCTGGACATCGACAGATAGGCCTAAGGCATCCCGCGAAAGTCGGTCATGACAGCTCAGCAGAAGTGGTAAACAAACCTTGGCCTAGTGCATTTCGACAGTTGGCTCCTGTGCTTAGGGTCTGTACAATGCACTTGGCCCAGGTTTGTTTGCCGCTTCTGATCTGTCATGGCCGACTTCCGCATGATGTCTATTCAGATCGAAAGGCGTTAAAAGTAGTTACTCTCCTTGGCGTGCCGGTAGTCGACATCACCGCAAGATGGCCGGCATATAAGTCACTATTATTGCGGTACTGTATATGTGCATGCAGTTCAGTTGCGATGCTACCGGCAGATTTATATCTGGTTGGTTCATCGAGCTGCGATCGGCCGATCGAGGATTCTTGTCTGAATGCTGTTACCGTACTCGTGTGCAGTTACACGAGTTGTAAGGTCGCAGAGTTATGGCATTGCTTCTGCTGCTGGTCAGGGTCGGCATTGCTGACCACACAGCAGGCTGTTGACATCTCCGAATGCGAAGTCCTGACACTGACGCTTTTGATATGATAATGTGGAGGAACCAGATCCCATACAGTGCAAAGCCAGATCTCTGTATGACTTTGCAACAGTGATTTCAGTGTATTATAAAATGTGGCGCTACCTTTGACTGTAAAGAATACTTCCATCTGGATAAACTCGCAGTAGAATATTCGGCACTGTCACCTTATGAGTGAGGGACCTTTTTTCGTTGGTGAAGAAAGAATCGGGCACCCAAATTTCGTTTACCCTGCCGTAACCTAGCGTGATGGCCTTTTTGAACTGGGTGTAAGAAAGACGAGGGTCTTTCCACCTTTGTCTGAAGAATAAGTTGATTGTGTAATCCTGGAATGACAAAAGGAGAACAATTACATGTAAGCTTACTGGAGAAGTACGATTTGGTATTGGGCTATGAAAACTCAAAACATTGAGAGGGAAATCTTTAACTTAATCGCTGTTTTAGTTTAGGCCTATCGAATAGCCAAAGCGATTTTGCACCCTTTTGTAGGGACAATGCTGTTGTTTATATCGTTGAGTGGTGCTCTGTCGTGTGTAACCGTTTAGCCCGTTAGCATTCCAGAACCTTCTTTTTTGATTAATTTTTGTGGTCTTTTGAATAAAATTAATAATCATGTACTAAAACAAAATAAAATAAAATAAAATAAATGAAATAAAACAAATAAAATGAATAGAATAAAATAAGTGAAAACATAAAGAAAGGGCAAGAAATAAATACAATAAATAAAATAAAATAGATAAACAAAATGAAATAGATGAGATATAAAATAAATACAATAAATTAGATACAACAAAGACACCCAAAAAATATATAACAATTAATAAATAAAATAAACACAATAAATAAAACCAATAAAATTTAGTTAATAAGTAAAACAAAATAAAGTTGATAAATAAAATATATAAAATAAAATAAAAAATAAGTAACGCAAATAAATAAATAAAATAAACAAATAAAATAAATAAATATATAAAATAAACAAATGATGACAATAATGAAATAAAACAAATAAAATGAATAGAATAAAATAAGTGAAAAAATAAATAAAGGGCAAGAAATAAATAAATAAAATAAATAAAATGAAATAGATAAACAAAATGAAATAGATGAGATATAAAATAAATACAATAAATTAGATACAACAAATACACCAAATAAAATATATAACAATTAATAAATAAAGTAAACACAAAAAATAAAACCAATAAAAGTTAGTTAATGAGTAAAACAAAATAAAGTCGACAAAATAAAGTCGATAAATAAAATATATAAAATAAATAAAATAAAAATAAGTAAATCAAATAAATAAATACATTAAATTAATAAAATAAATAAATATATAAAATAAACGAAAATTTTCGAATTAATTAATTAAATAAATAAATAAAATAAAAATGTAAATAAAATAAAATAGTGGGCAGCACGGAGGCGTTCATCATATTTAAGAACCTCATCGAAAATTAACAAGACTGACGTTGCTGTTTGTGTTACTTGAAGGTTACCGTCACTTTCAATGTATCCGTCAAGTTGTGCAATTTCTCTAACCTTCATCTATTCTTACCATTGCATTCTCATTCACCGAACTGAACTCGTTTATGAACNGTGATTATTATGATGTAAACTCGCGTAAGTTTTGTCAACATATTTTGATTGTATTGATAAACGAACCTGTTACTATGCTGTGGCATAATAACCAAATGAAATTTTGACGTCATTAATAATGCACCAAGCCTTCCTCAGGTTTAATTAGCGGAAGTTTTGGCATTTAGGTTTTACCTTGACCTGTTCTTCAATACTCAAGTCGAGTCGCCATGCACAAGGATCTGTGCCTGTATCAGTCTGATAACCCTTGCATTTCATTTTATTGAAGAGAAATAACTGAAGATCAATATACGCGGTGGTAAAAAAGTACTCAATTGTCGTCGTACGATAACTAATCCAATTTTGTGGCTACTCTTTCTAGATTTTATTTAACACGGCGCTTTTCTACCAGAGTGTTCCCTGATCGTTGTCAAGTGTCGTTTACGATGTGCTAAAATCTTACATTGTAGTCATATATTC
This sequence comes from Notospermus geniculatus, assembly GCA_002633025.1. Taxonomy (NCBI): domain Eukaryota; kingdom Metazoa; phylum Nemertea; class Pilidiophora; order Heteronemertea; family Lineidae; genus Notospermus; species Notospermus geniculatus. Next base: position 68,047 of record NMRB01000207.1, read on the forward strand.
CAGAATACTGTTCGCTAGAATTGCGAAATTAGGGAGTTTAAAGGAGTTAGACGCCGAAGTTGTAAACACTCACTCACTGGTTCTCTATCCACGGACGCCTGCGGTGCTGCCACCTATTGTCGGTGATATGTACTGACGTGAATATCGTGAGTGAGTTGCATCGGACCGGGAACCAGTCTAACGATCACGGGTGCTGCCACCTGCACGAAGGAATAAAACTAGTTTGCCGACCACATTTGTAAACAAACCAGCTTGTTTACAACTTCGGCGTCTAACTCCTTTAAGAGATCACACGCTAACGATAACATTTACGTTAACAATATTTTTTGTACATGAAATACATGTACATGCAAGAAATAGCGTTAACGTAAACGTTATCGTTTGCGTGTGCTCTTTACTGGGGAGGTTTCGAAATCAAACGATAAACCAAAACTTTACGACAACGTTATTTTTCATATACACATTGCATTTTCGGTACAAAAATAAAGTTGTCGTTAGCGTTTACGTTTATCGTTTGATTTCGAAACCTCCCTATTATTATGCTTGGTTTCTTAATGAGACTATATTATCCCGGTGTAACGTTTTTCAGTGTGGCCCGTGTGCTTGTGTGACATTACAATAGATTGACAGCATAAGGCGCGACTTGACAATAGGGAATTTAAGAAATCAAACGGTAAACGTTAACTTTACGACAACGTTATGTTTAGTACCGAAAATGCAATATATAATCTGGCGAATTGGCAGTAGGAAAAATAACGTTGTCGTAAGGTTAACGTTTATCGTTTGAGTTCTTAAACCCCCAATTGAGCGACACACCGTTTCCCAGTGTGTTTCAAATAATGGGAGTCACACAGAAAAATGGCCACACTGAAAAACATTATACCGGGTTTTCTGGTTTGACCTACTTGTCTAGGTCACAAAGGTCAATTTGATAGTAGCTAGAACTCGTCTTATTTTGTTCCGATTTGATCTAGATTCGTCTGTATTGGTTAGAAGGCGTCCGTTTGGGATTTGGCTACCACGTACGAGTCAAATTTTCGTGCAAGCGGATAAAAAACATTGCAACAAGAGGGCAGTGCCTTTATAGTATACCAATACAATGGTATGTCCCCGATCCATTTCTTGATTATAGCAATGGTAAACCATTTGTTTACCTTGGTAACAAAAATATGCACAAAGTAAGGCACATGTATATGCACAAAGTAAGGTAACAAAAATATGAAGGGTTTACATGTAGCTATATCATGGCATGTGTCACGAATTGTTCGGACTACTAAATGCTTTTACTTGAATTTTGCAATACAAATGCACTAGGCAATGCTGTACAACTCTGGAGTAAAAACATTTGCTAAAGTCTTTATCATATGACTCAACACCTTGGTATACAAGATCTTGGAATATATGCCATATAAACCGAAGTGATCGCAATCTGCAGTGTTCCCGATGCGGTAGAATGATACGTTATAAAGTATATTTAAATCACTTCTGGCTTAGCTACTACTTGGTAAGAAGCATTCCTTGCAACAATTTGGATTTTACGCGATTGTCAGGTCGAAAAAGATGTTTATCACCAAATAAGCCTGTACGAGAGAAATTTCGACTAATTTACATCACGCTTTCATTTGATAGAAAATAACTCCGTCATCATTAAAAGGGTTAAAGAGTTGATAATCAACCTATTGAACAGAAATGAAACTTTTATTATGGCCAGGTTTGAGAAGGTTTACCACCATTGGAGATGTTCTGAAAGAGAAATAAAACATGGGACTTGCAAATTGATCGGCAGACGCGCGATATTCAATCATTTGGGACTCGATTGAAGAATGAATCAATCTGAAATGAATGGTCCATTGGAAATTGTCCCAAAGACGATGTGTGAAGGAATACAATTTTTACTTAGCATTTACCACTCGGCGTTTCCCCACAAGACGTCTGACCCAAATGTTTTGATGGAACATTAGGGAGGCACATTTTGATAACTGTCGATATCTTTAGTGTTGGTGGTTCTTTGTTCAAAAGAGAAAGAACAAGTAACAGCTGTCATGCCCCTCTGATAAACGCACAGTCGAATCGAGAACTAAAGTTATCTTCTAAAGGTGAAGGGTGAACCCAACGAAAGGATATATCAGAAGTTTAGAATATTGCCTGAACTATGATTTATGAAGTACTGGTATATTCAGATGAAAAAAAAACATATTCGCAGGTGAATTGGCACGAACTGCCATAATGGATCGCATCAAATGAAAACCGCATTGGAGGTACATATGGATCAGATGCTCACCTGTGTGAATGTACCAGAGGAACGGATGACAACAATGTTAAGTTGAAATGTTCCAGGGTAACATGATCGAGGGAGAACACCAACTAAAACATGTGCATGTAGAGCACGTAGAGTGTATGTACATACCAGGTTAGAATATTTTATTTGCTATTGTTGAAGTTAAAATTGGGTTGTCTGATATCAACCATGAATTTGAAGACTGATAGGGCAAAAACTTAAGGATAGTCATACCAGTGGTTAGACCATTCTGAGTTGGTGTTCTTCATGTCATATGGGACAAAGTGTATTTCCTACATGTCCTAAGATGTCAGCCAGGCGGCCATATTTGTAGTTCGATTGGGCTAATATTCAGCATTTACCTAAACGTATCTAGATCCATATTCACTACATGTAAAAGCCAAAACATGCTAGCTGCAGTACTGTAAGAGATATGAGCAAAGGCCATTTCCCAAGATGGGAGCCTGGCCGCTATACATGTATTTGAAATTCGATCGAGTCAAAATTTGCTGAACACATAAAGGGTACCTAGACGTTAGAACACTGTAGTTCAAACAGCCACGAAACGTGCCACCTAACGGCAAAATTCTGAACTTTGACCTTTATGACCTTGAAAGGTAGGTCAAATCAAAAAGCCCATAATTTTTATGTCATGTATCCTTATCAGATGTACACAATGTGGAGATGATCCAGCCATTAGTTCCGCCCAGGCGTTATTGCACTTTTTTGTGTTTTGGTTTAGGCCACGTGGTGAGCAAAACCAGTAATCAGATCGGACCGAAATTTCTGAGTTACTGTGACCTAGATGAACATGTATACCAAGTTTCATATCTCTAGCTCTAGCGGTTACAAAACGTACCCCTATTGTCTAACGACGAAAACGACGACGACGGACGATTGACACTGCATGATGACATAGGCTCACACAGGTGAGCCTAAAACTGCGTCGGGAATTATACAACTTGAAAATGGGAAACGTTAAGCCGAGTGCAAATCGACCTTGCGACTGGAAGCAACTGAACGCAACAGTCGCTGTCGATGTGAGCGGACCGCGCACATCGACTACGACTGGTCATTGCGGTAACAAGTGGCACAATCCAGTCTTCAATCCGGAGCGCGCACATCGACAGCGACTGAAGAGAACTGGAAAACGAGTACAACATGAGCAACTGGCTGGAACTAGCGGCAACGGTCGGCAATAGCGTTGCCGGGGTGCGCACATCGACCTGTTTGAGCAACTGACCACTAGTTGCTGCTGTTTCCAGCCAGTCGCCCACCGTTGCCGGAAACGCCATTGCCGGTAGTTGCTTCCAGTCGCAAGGTCGATCCCTTGAGGTCGATCTGCGCTCGGCTTTATTGTCCTGCGTAATCAATAGTCGTTGATAAGTGATAGATTCATTTCTTTGTCATTCCGATGTCGCCTGACCCAGATAACTGAAAGGCACCCTGAGGTAAACTTTCGAAGTCGATTGACGCGTCGAACAGGTTTAAATATTGGGGGTTCTTTAAAAGTCAAATATTAATGAGAGCTACCCTAGCCGTCGATTCGTGCTTTTGTTCGAATACGTCTGAAGAAAGTCACGTGAAAGTGCTTTCTTGTGAAATAACTTGATTGATGGTCGACGGTGACCATAACACTTTTTTCATTGTCTAACCGTTACTTACAAACTTTTTAGGGCGTCTAGAATTTGAAGTTACAGACAAAGGAATACAGAATTACTGTGGCCCACCTGTTCTTACTGTAGAAAATCTTGTACCACGAAAACGTCATCAGTTTGTGTCGTGATATTTTACCTAAAATCTACTTAAAACGTCCTCATTCTTCGTGTGTTATTCCTCTTATCAGTCATTGGCACACGTTTACGGTAGGCGGGAGTGGACGTAATTCTTCATAATGGACCTATTAATGCTATTTTATGGATACATTATATTCGGGCAATTGATGGGTCCATTATTTCAGCCAATAGCGTCTTGTTTTATATGTACTCATTAATTCGAATATGTACCCATTTATTCGAATACATGTACTCATTAATTCGAATATAGTATGTACCCATTAATTTCAACACGAACTTCTGCCGGTAAATACCGGATTCCACCAATCAGGATTCAGTTTTATCGGCGGAAGTAGTGCAAATTAATGGGTCGATATAAAACTGAATCTCACACCAGATGCGATAATGCTTGTTGACTACATGTACCAAGTCGTTGCCATCTGCACCTCGCTCCGTGAACGTTACTCCCTGTGCGATGGCGTGGCAGCTTGCCATATCAACATTCGTCAGTGTCAGTAGGCAGTCAATCACGCACAAATATCGATGGAAGAGGTCACGATCTGTCTTCTGATCACCGATTTGTTAACGCACATCATGTATCCTACCATACTGAATTCAAATGCTAATATCATTCGGTGGGTGCCTTTGTGATGCTACCGAATAAACTTATATGTTATGGTATTGTGGTTACCGTCAGACACTTTCTCGTTGGCTTCTCAGGCAGACGAACTTCGAGATATTGGACGGATTTTTTTCTGTTGTCTTGTTTTGTCAGAAAAGATATTGAAAAGATATTGAAATGATGATTTTCAAATATTTTGCCGTGGTCGTCGCAGTTGCAGCCTGCGTTTTTGGTAAGTAAATTCATTTTGAATATTTTTTTGAAAGACTGTGTTCAAAACAAATTAACATGTCAATTCTAATAGGCAATCTTTTTTGCTGTGTGGAAATGAGAAGGTAGTCCATCTAAACGATTTTAGGCTATATGTTCTGACATTAGTGAGGTTTCGAAATCAAACGATAAACGTTCGTACTACACATTTATAACCAGATTTTATATTGCATTTTCGGTACAAAAATAACGTTGTCGTTAACGTTTACGTTTATCGTTTGATTTCGAAACCTTGTTGAATGAAGGTTGACTTGGACTTTAGCTGCTGGATTTGCAACGTACTCTGGTTTAATACGATGAAAGTGTAATACACTCAACAGCTTGATTGCAGTTCCTTTTGTGACGGTATCCAACTCCGCCTTTATCTTACATGTATTTCATTCATATTGGCTCTTTCTTGTTTTCTTATTTATATAATATACATGTACTCTAAACTCCCACTGTGCCATTCCTGAACTTGGAAAAAATGACCAAATCCTAAGTTGAAGATATCGCACGCTGTCATTGTTTGCCAGGCTCGGGAGTGGGACAA
>NMRB01000207.1:82461-96278 GCA_002633025.1 Notospermus geniculatus
TCTGAAAAATTTGACAATTTTAAGTGCTTTAGATCCATTTTCCTGGCATCTGAGAGCAAAATACTCGAATTTTTATTTGGCTAAATTTTTTCTTGCTAAAAATCATTGTTCTGCCAAAAATAGGGAATGCGCCCCCCGGATATGGTCCTGTATTACCCTTTTTATCATCGAAGATATTTAATCCAAGTCCAGGGCCCAGATGTTTGTACCTGTGCTGTCATATGGCCAATGTCGAACCGGTACCGACGGAATCGTCTTCTCCTGAACCGTCCAGCATGCTGTGTGTACATCAGACATAGGATATAGTTCCTATAGACTGTGGCTGCGGCATATCTTCCCTTCCGTGGATATCCTGATGATGTTGTACCATATCCCCAGTCGCCGGTTGAGAGATCCACAAAATAGATCAACTTGGTCTTTTTATGTACTATCAGATGATCTCTATATCTCGGTATCGATAAGAACGGTATTTTCATCATTCTTTTGATTTGGACGGTGTGCGAAAATCTGTATTTGTACTTGTAAGGAGCCGTGTGATTGCGTCCCATAGACTTCTCATAAAAGCTTATTTTCCACGACTTCTCTTCGAGAATGTACAGACATTTTTTGTACCTGCCCACTGCAGCATCCGGTCTGATACGTGGCCGTCGTTTTCTTCCTCCCCCATTTTCCGTTTTAGGGCGTCTCTCGATACGCAATTGAAAAAGAAACAACTGAACAAACTTGCTGAAGTTCGGATTCTCTGAAAACACAAAATAAAATAAATTATGTTAAGTTGACAGCAGATTGCCATTTGTTATGCTTCATGTTGGTAGCGAATAAATGCCAGGTTAAAATGAACCTCTAGTGGTATCTTTTTGGCATCAACAATCCAAGATACAAAAAAGCACAAAATTGACACACAAAGTAATAATAAACAAGAAGTCAATCTCCAGAATTCACGAATTTTCGACCCCAACCGGGGTCTTTTTCAAGTGGAACTTTACAATCCATTGTATTTTACAATCCGATTTTTTTTTTTTCTTTTTTTATCGATTGTAAAGTTCCACTTGAAAAAGACCCCGGTTGGGGTCGAAAATTCGTGAATTTTTGGCATCAACAGATTTGTAGCACAAATTAAGCCTTCACCGTTCATGGCCTCCTATGCTTTATAAAGCTGATCAAGCCCTCAAAGTTACATGTAGCTTCAGCACGACAGTTTTGTAGCTGCTTCGTTTTCGAAATTCTTTCGAAGTCAAGTACAGTGTAGGCTATTCAAGTTTTCACCCGCTGAGACTAGGTTTAATCCATGGATTTTGAAAGGTTAGAAATTAATAATCCTTCCTATCGTTTTGCAGCGTGAATAAAAATTTAAATGTAGACTAAGCTTTTTCCCATTTGGTTAATTGATTTAAAAGTTATCATACTCCTGCCTGCAAGTCGCATTGCTTAATGCATTTTAAAGCGATATTCCTGGGTATCATTAATAGAAATTGATAAATGGTTTTCACATTTCAAAATAATTCTTCCGCATTAGTGCGATATTTACTGCATTAGTCAGACACTGTCGTTGGTGGTTTGAAGATTTACCTTCCATTTTGAAACCAACATCCACAGGGATTTGACGCGTAAGGTCTACGATGTTATAGAGTTTTCGCAAAGTCCCCGAAACGCCAACGCGAACGTTTATGCTTTTGTTCGGTGCTCTCTTCGTGGTACCGAACAATGGGTTTGGCGTTCGCGTTGGCGTTTCGGGGGCTTTGCGAAAACTCCCTGTTGTCAGCATTCCCCCCCGACAATTCCCGCCCTTAGTATCAAATATCCGTAGATACCCATCGATATTCACTGACAACATTACATCATAGACCCTCATGCGTCAAGTCCCGGTGATCTTATCAGACGTAGGATTCGGTAGATTCATATCGAATATAATGGCAGTTTGGTACACATTTCGACAGACATCCACACGACGAAGGACAAAAAACCTTGTAACTCGCCTCTATCGCGGTTGATGTCGTAATAGTGCTGCGTTGAATTCTGAAAAATGATTTCAATAACGGTAACTTGGTCATGTAGGGAATGCAAATAAAAGAAACAACATAGTGGGCTAGTTTTGCTTAGCGGCTTAGCAGACATTCCTGGAGCTCTCTTTGGAACACTTTGGAAAATTTCGGGAACGTGTAAACTCAACTGTGCGAGGTTTTCCTTAACAAAACTAAAAAAAAACAAATCACAAAAAAATGATACTCAAATTAGAATTGGCGCACATAATATTGATTGATTGTTACTAGTATTTTTTTTTCTTTTGCATTTCTGTTCGGACATCTTGTCCCCTAATTAGCTGTATGAACATTGTAAACAAGGGGGACGTCTCCACTATCACACATTTGGCTCAAAATGGCCGCTTCATTACATTTTTGTTCTGTTCTTCTTTGTATTTCACCTGCGTGTGGTAGTGGCAACGTTCCCTTTGTACAAAGAAAATTCTGTAGAGGATGAGAATATGAGCAGAGCCTGCTCAATCTCATCTTCGTTGTCTATTAGATAATAAACTATATATATGTAAAAAAAAAAGAAGTTCCTGGCCAACATTGCTTCACTGATCTAATTTTGATAACCTTTCCATCGAAAATGAAGTTTTTCTTTCTTCATCTTAGAGAGCTCCTGGAACTCTATCACATTTATTTCCGATGATGTAATCGGAAGAACGGCGTTTCTACGTGTTCTTTTCGCACTATTAAATGCTATTGTGATTTTCATTTCATAATGCGTCATTAAGTTTGGACTCATCATCTGAAAATACACGTACATGTACAGTACGTATTACGTTGTTGCTTTTATCTGTGTAATAACCCAACCGGGTTATTTCATAATACCCAATTTCAATAAAATTGAAATTGAATTTTTTCCGAAGTCCTCACTAGCATTACCCTCGAAACTTACTTTACTCTTTACTCCTGGTTCTCCAGCGTTATTTCTGTCCGCACTCCTGCATTGAGAGCTAAGGTGACAAGTTTTCAAATCCCTGTCAAAATTGAACCTCACACATACGCGGTTCGCTCCGCACAATTCAGCACATTCGAGACCCGACCTCAGATATCCCACAGAGACGTAAATTTTCGAGTCAACCACATGTCGACTGATTCCCTTGTATTCAGAAGTTTGGATCGATTCAATTGGCCTGATTGAAAATAGCAAAAAACCTGACACGATTCCAAGTGCTGCAGTGACAGCTGTTTTCATTTTGGGGCTGATCGCAATCTCCTTTTCATCATCATCAGAGAAGAACGTATGACTGGTTCGGCTTTCTCGTTCCGCCTATATAGGCATGGCTGCCCCTGTCAGAAACATTGTCAAATTGTCGTCAACTGTTTGCTCTCTGTTTACCTCATTGCTTGAACGATGGTCGGATCTTGGAGGTAAAATTCCTCCAAGGTCGGATGCAGTAAACTTAGCCTCAGGTAAACTGAGGTTGCAAAACCAATTTTGCTGAGCGATAATTTAACTGTAATCCATTGCGAAGATTAAACTATACCAGATAAGCCGATCACAGTGTGAGCCTATTGATTAAGTTAACCCAAGCACTCCTCGGGGACTGCTTCGTCGAAGAACTACAGTACAGGGCACAATTGACATCCCTGAATTCGCGCACCCTGCGCGAATCATTCTCGAAGGGTGCGCGAAACTTAATCGCCACACTTCGCGCACCGTTCGGGCAGGGTGCGAGCAGGGTTCGCGGGATGTGCGCGAACAACAGTGACTTTATCTCGCAACGTACGCGCACCCTTCGCGAGACCAGAGTAATATCGTCGACACAGCTGATCTTCGCGAATAGGCTACTCTCTGATCCTCGCAGTTGCCAAGCCATCATGGCCATCATGGTTTTGAAATTGTCGATTTTAGGCCTAGGCCTAGGCCTCCTTGTCAGGCCTACCATGCCTACGGTACATGTACAAACAAGGCGTCGTTACTACATGTAGGCCTAACATGTGTCATCATCACACTTATAGCCTGTGCTGTAGGCCTATAGGCAGGGCTAGGCCTAGGCCTTGCATGCTTGGCTTGGCCCGAACAGGGCCTAGCCTACCGGCGGCTAGGCCTAGGCCTACCCCGATGCCCGACCGATGCACACGTGTGACGTGGCTGGCGGCTGGAGCTGAGCTGATGGTGAAGCTACGGACATTGACTTAGGCCTACCCTATTTATAATTTAAATGTACCGGTATCCTAAGCGTACCGGTAGGCCAACAAGTGAATCCACAAATTTATACCGGTACGCCTACCACACCGTCGTGGCCTAGGCTTGGCCAACCGGGGCCTACACAATAATGTAGACAACCGAATGTGCCACCCATAACACGAGTGGTGTGATGTAGTGCGTCCAACACAGTGCTGATGATTTGCGACGTCGTGACGCCGTGTAAACATGGTCCGCAAGGCCTTCATGACTACATAGGGCTGTCGTAGGCTACACACCGTCAGCCAGACCGTTCTTCATAACATCGCGAAGACTGGACCTTCGCGAACAATACGCGGCTAGGCTTCGCGAAGGGTGCGCGAACGTCGGCATTTAATGTTCGCGCACCGTTCTCGCCGAGTTCGCGAAGTCTTCGCGCACGTCGCGAGAATGGTGCGCGATAGAGCTTCGTACGTCGCGCGCAGGGTGCGCGAAGCACATGGGATGTCAATTGTGCCCTGTACTGTANCAGTCCGCTCGCTGCCATTGAAGTTAAGGTTCCCACAGGTCGACATTGCGTCCTGAAGCAACTCGCGGCAACTAGCTTTCCGACGATGTAAGCAACTCGGAGTGACTGATCAGTTGCCGATTTTGTCGATCTGAGCGCGCTTGCGTCTCCGGGCAACTGCTGGATCCGCTAGTTGAGCGTGTTGTTCGAGGTAACTGCCAGTTGCTCCGAATTTCTCTCAGTCGCTGAAATGTCGACCTGCGCGTGGTGGTTTTTTTTTAATCTGCGATGGATCTGTCGAGTTGCTTCAAGACGTAATGTGGGCACCTTAAGCTTAGTGATTTAGATTAACCCGAGCACTCCTCGGGGACTGCTTCGTCGGAGGCTAATGCCCGATCGCTGTCATTGAAGTTAGGTCAACAGATGGCACTGTGGTTTCCGGTTGAATTAGTCAGAAATAAGAACTCAACCTCGACAAAGATAGTACATTATATATACAAAGAGAGGGACAATTCCCACGATGGCCACCAGAGCAATGATGCCCCATTCAAATATGAGCTCAGACAGGGGTCCTGCCCCACTTTCTATGGGTATTTTTAAGAAATTAAAATTTAAAGTTCGTGACGGTTTTTTATCCACCCGATGCCACATGTGTACATACACTATGATGTGACATTCGCTGACGCAAGATCAGTGAAACAGGAGACGTCAAGACGATGGCTACTAAATCAGTCCTGACACTGAGTCTCGTGCACTGAGTATCAGTGTCAGGAACGATTTTGTGCTTAGTCTCCTGTTTCAAGCGTTCCGTCGTGATACAATAGATGGCGCTCAGGTTAACTACTAGTTGATGGGGAGGCTCGAGGAAGACCAAAAGGATAACCGCAGTACTTGCATAGTTGACTGCTGACGGCTCTGAATTTATAAACAGAAGGAAAAATTAGAATGTACATGCATTACGTTATTTTTATTTTGTTCTGAACTCTGTGAAAAAACTGGGTAGGTCTAGACCTATCATTTATAACAAGCCGACTCTGTGGTTACAGTATCATCGAGGTGTACTCTACAGATTCTTTTCTGCCAAAAAATTAAAATGCAAAATCATATAAGCTTACCAGTGTGCAATGCACTGATCATTGATATATTTACATGATTAATGATTATTAGAAAATCTAAGTGAAAAACATGTGTAGAAGTACATGTAGGCCTAGTGTCAATAAGAAAATAAAATAAACATTGGCTGAAATTCCAATAGTGTATTCCTTTTAAACCTGTTTTCTGTCTTTACGACATTTTCAAAAGTGAATACAGAATGAAACAAATTACATTATATACATGAAGTCGTTGTCATGTTACCCAGGTGAATAATCATGGATACAGTAAACAAAACAAAATCAAAAATGAAACATGTCTGGGTTGAAGGTATGTTACGTTTATTGATCCTATTGTACGCTGATGATACTGTTATTGTGGCTGATTCGGCGGAAAATCTCCAATTGTGTATAAACATCTTGTATGATTATTGCTCATTAAGGTGAATGCTGACAAAACGAAAGTTCTTATTTTTGCCAAAAGAAGACCAAATAATGTTGGGTTCACACTTGGTGATAAGGCCCTTGAAATCGTTGATTCCCATAAATACCTTGGAGTGATCTTTCAGCGCACTGGCTCTTTTAAAGAACATAGGAAGCAAATATGTGAAAAAGCTAACAAAGCTATGTATAGTGTATTGAGGAAAGGAAGGGAACTAAATCTGCCGGTAGACATATTATTGCAGCTATTTCAGACCAATGTTAAACCCATACTCCTTTACGCCTGTGAAGTCTGGGGAGATGAAGATCTATCAGCTGTTGAAGCTATTCATCTCAAGTTCCTAAAGATGATACTGAGGGTCAGGCAAAGCACCCCCTCCTGCATGGTTTATGGTGAACTTGGAGAATACCCCTTAATGATTGATGTAGCCACAAGAATGATCAGTTTTTGGGCTAAGTTAGTAGCTGGAAGAAATGATAAAATTACGTTCTTGATGTACCATTGCCTATTGAATTATTTTAACAACGGGACGTTCCAATCTAAATGGATTTGTAAGGTGAAAAACATCCTTGATTGTTGTGGTTTTACTGATGTATGGATCAGCCAGTATCAGAATTTTGTCAGCCCGAAGTGGGTTACCGAGGCGGTAAAGCTTCGTTTGTGTGACCAATATGTTCAAAAATGGCAACAGGAGGTTAACACATCTGCTAAGTGTCTCAATTAGGCTATCGGATTTTTAAGTATGAATTTGGATTCGAAAAATATCTTACCTGTTTAGCCGAGAGATTTTGGATTACATTATGTAAGTTCCGGCTAGGTAATCATACATGTAGGTTGCCCATAGAAGTGGGACGGTACAATGGCGTGCCAAGGTCTGAGCGTATATGTGAATTTTGTGACGATAACCGTATTGGTGACGAATTTCACTTTTTAGTTGAATGTAGAGGTATAAGTGTAACTAGGCAAAAATATATCCCACGTTATTTCTACGCCCACCCTAGTACTGCTAAGTTTGACCAACTTTTTAAGAAACAAGAAGTAAATCTTGCAAAAATGCTGCTTGAGTGCAAACGTCTGTATAATATATAACCTGTTTGCTGTTGCCCCCACAAATAAAAATTGATGCCATCTTGATGTATAGGCCTATTGGATTGTAAAACATAATTCTCACTGTACCTTTTGGTGGTGAATAAACAGAAATTGAAATTGAAGGCCTAATTCTTCGCTTGTCGCGCCAAAGATTTTGTATGGCTAAATCCTAATCATTGAATTGAAATAACTATTGTCCAATTAGTAACGGACCACAGGCCCTAGTCCAAAATGAGGTGTGGTGAGAATCCTTATGGTGCCTGATTCAGGCTTGGGTTGAATTTTCTTATGAAATCGGGATGTTCCATAAGTTTTCTCCGTGATTAATGATATTGATGATATGGTGCATTACTATTCTACAGGCCAATACATGTGTGGTGAGTACAATGTTGGTCTTATCCGATAACCCATTGACATTGTACGGGCATACAATAGCCGTGCGAGCACACCACGCACATGAGAATGTCACACGTTGCTGACACGTTGCCACATGTACATGAACATATCGTGTTGGATTTTGTTCGATTTGGTAGGAATGTTTACCTGAAAAGCACAGGTTTTCGGAGTGTGTTGCTGTGTGGTCTGGAAGGTAAGATTTTGACTTGAAACTGGGCATCATTTATTTACTAGTAAATCATACCGGCACCGGATAGGCTTAGGCCTACATACATTGGGCCGAATTCACCAAGGGTGACGCGTGTAACTTCTTCAAAAGCATGGTGGAAGTGTGTGCATTTAGTGAAGTTACACGCGTCTAAGTCTTAATCGCGCGATGATCACCCTTGGTGAATACGGACCATTGTATTTCGTATAGTGCTTGGCAACGGCTGTGTCGAGACTAAGCAGGCCTGATTCACACTCTGAAATTAATCATTCGTATTTTCTGAGTATACCAAGTACAGGGTCTGGACCAAATGTCTTTCATACAATCAGCAAAATCAGTGTCCCCCAAAATATCCAGGCCAAACACCGTGCAACCTTCATGACCTATTTTGCCATGGAAATACTTTGGGACACCCTGTGTATTCAGCTGGCCTTGGGTAATATGGCTAAAAGCTGTGTAATACCATCATAGTAAATAATTAGGGGCTGTGTGACCCTCACAAGCATGACAAGCCATCTCTATAACTTGATTTAACGTGGGTAGGCGTACACCTGTGTCATTTTAATACTCAGACCTGCCTACCTTTTTTAGTTCCCATGGAATGGTGGCCGGATATAAGATAGACTAGGCCTACAGTATTTAGCCTAGTCATACCACTTGCTTGAATTGAAGTAGATCGACGTTCCGAATGGAGGCAGGATGATACACGACCCCATTTTCGATATGTGCAATTTCATCACCCCCCCCCCCCCCNCTTGCATAGGTCTTACACTATACAAGTAGATGACATGCAGGCCCAGAAAACTTCATTTCTGAAATCAGCACCCCCATATTACCCCAAAAACACTGTTTTCTGCTGGTCCGGCAGATTGTCAAACGAAACCTCACATTTTCTGTGTTCGTCCCACGGCCTATGCTCAACGGCCCTTCATAAATTCAGCGCCACGGTGAAATATGGCAGTATATAATGTTGAGCCAGCTGTTGATAATAGTGCATGGTAACGGTGTGAGCGAAATCAGTAGAATTTGTCATGTATGGTACAGCCTACATGTTCGCATGAATCAATGAAGTAAAACAATAGGTTGGAACTTCGCGTCGGGCATGTCCGGTTCAGTGATAAGGACTCGTGGAAATTATCTTTTAATATTCTGCGAATAAATCGATTGCTTGTGTGCTTTTCTGTTACTTGATGAAGATAACGAACCCACTACATCAATGCACCTATTGTCTGATGGAAATCAATGACTGGCAATAGAGAATGACTCGTTTAGATAAATTTGTGACTGGTGATAGGATAGTGACTGGTGATAGAAATCAGTGACTCCTGATAGAAATCAGTGACCGGTGATAGAAACCAGTGACGGGCGATAGAAATTTGTGACTGGCGATAGAAATCAGTGACTGGTGATAGAAATCATCAGTGACTGGTGATAGAAATCACTGACTGGTGATAGAAATTAGTGACTGTGATAGAAATCAGTGACTGTATAGAATTCAGTGAAGGTAGTGATAGAAATCAGCTGGCTGATGATAGAAATCAGTGACTGGTGATAGAAAGAAATCAATGGCGGTGATAGAATTCAGTGACGGTAGTGATAGAAGTCAGTGATGATGATAGAAATCAGTGCGACTGGTGATAGAAATCAGTGACTGGTGATAGAAATCAGTGACTGGTGATAGAAATCAGTGACTGGTGATAGAAATCAGCGACTGGTGATAGAAATCAGTGACTCAGTGATAGAAATCAGCGACTGGTGATAGAAATCAGTGACTCAGTGATAGAAATCACTGACTGATGATAGAAATCATCAGTGACTGGTGATAGAAATCATCAGTGACTGGTGATAGAAATCACTCGCTGGTGATAAAAAAGTGACTAGTGATAGAAATCAGTGACTGTAGTGATAGAAATCAGTGACAGTGATAGAAATCAGGGACAGTAGTGTCTGACCAGTGACTGATGATAGAAATAAATGACTCGACAGTGATAGAAATCAGTGACTGGTGATAGAAATCAGTGACTGGTGATAGAAATCAGTGACGGCGATAGAATTCAGTGACGGTTAGTGATAGAAATCATCAGTCATGTCAGTGACTGGTGATAGAAATCAGTGATTGCATGGTGATTGAAATCAGTGACTGGTGATAGAAATCAGTGACTGGTGATAAAAAGTGATCGGCTACATGAGAAAATTGACTGCCGGTGGTGATATAAATTAATGACTGGTGATAGAGAGGTGACTAGTGACCGAAATCGGTGGCTGGAGATAGAGAATGACTCATGGTGATCTAAATCAGCGACTGACGATCGAAATCAGTGAAGGCGATAGAAAAAGTGGCAAAGTAGACTAGATTGACTGGTGACAGAGATAGGACGGATGGTAGAAATCAATGACTGATCTTTCCTGTTGTGAAACTCTGAGGAGAGGAAATCCCGGAAAGGCTAGAAGGATGATTGTAACAAAAAGAGCCTTCAAATGCCGTGTAATCATTTTTTTGCTCACGCATCTACCGGAGAGAAAAAAATTCTGCCCAAATTTGCCATTATCTCTTCGCGACTGACATGTTGACACCGTCAGCTGACCGTGGCGTTCAGACATGAACAGTAAAGACTGAAAAATATTTTGGACAATCTATGGAATCACTGGTGACAGAATAGCTATGACGGCTAGACAGTTATCAGACGTATAAAACACTCTACATTCGATAAATTGATGATAATTCAATGATTGTAACGCACCAGCTACTATTTGTGCCATCAACAAACATGACAAAAGGCACTGGATGATAACTGTGTACATGTATAATGCACTGTCGGTCAACAGTTTTACCATGGAGAGTGTACGCGTATGAATATGGCCTAAATGAATATACGTGCATATGAAGTGAGGTCAATTGATTGAGCTTTGTGTACATATCCAGCCGCAAATATGTCAATAGTCTCAATATGAAGGCATGATGAGTCAATTGTAGAAAACCAACCAACACACCATCTCAGTGCAGAAAATCAAAGGCGGAGATTTCCGGCCAAATGGATTTCCGCATGGATGGCATGGTCAAACGTGTTGTACATCAGGTATCCGAGGAGATTTTCGCCAGAAACTATCCGACTGCAGTAGGACAGGTAGGCCTACCAGTTGAGCGGAGAATTGACAGACTGTCCACGGTGAACAACCAAATCCGTTTTTTAGTGTATCCAAAAATAGATACATGTAAGATATTTTTGGTGTATCGGTGTGAAAGAAACGGGGAACGGGAGTCCGAGGATGCAGTCAAACAAGCGTCAGTCAACACATCCCCTGTTGCCAACTGACGTGACATGTCTGACCGCCAGCGCTTCGGTGCCAGCCACCAAAGTGTACTAATTATCAAGACATGATTATTCCACAGTATCCGAATTATTTTTCTTAAGGAAAAGTCTTTTCGTACCTCAGGTTAGTCGAATGGCAAGTAACGCGCATCCCCAGTGACATCATCACAAACGCGTGGCGATGCAGTTCAACGAAACGGAGCTAGCCTACCAGCTCAGGAAGGCAGAGCCCTTACAATTTGATAAGGAGGGAAAATTGTACGTTTTCGAGGAGTGCAGCCAGGGGAATGGAGAAAAAAAGGCCCAAGGTAAGAATATTACATGTAAAAAGAATGGTAACCTCCCATGGTCCACTTAGGGTCATTCGTGGGATGTTGTAACCCCGGGTTGTAAGAAAAAACGCATATACTATGCAAAGTTCATCTTAAAATTCACTTGGACATCCATTCAAACGACGTACCAACACTTGTGCCACCTTCGCTGCCGTTTTCTCTAAGCATCGAGTTGTGTACTGGAGTGAAAGGAACAGTTTTCCTCGGAATGCGAGTCCGAGTTAAATCGTCCGCTGTTGTAAGACTCTACTCCAACATATCCCATAACAAAACGCTCGTTGCACTTCTGAGAAAACGTGCCAGAGCTGGCCAGTTTAGGAAGAGTACTGAGCTGGTAGGCCTACTTATTCCGGGAAGTGGTTGAACAAATGCAAGGGGGAAGTAAACTCTTACAATGTATCACAGGCACTTGAAATTCCATTTTTTTTCAGGTTATAAAGAGAGATGGTTTCGTTTGCGAGGCAACATGCTCTTTTATTATTCGTCCGAGAAAATGGTACGTGATGGTGCATCACTCAAACTTCAAACTTTCTCTCGGTTTTTACCTGCGCACAGAAATTTTAGGGCGTTCAAGAAATCAAACGAAATGTTAACTTTACGACAAAGTTATTTTTCATACTGCGAATGCACCAGATCAGATCTATATCCAAAAAGACTTTTCTGGTCTCTCCAACTGAAAAGTGCCTGAGGAAGACCCCGGTTGGGGTCGAAAATTCGCAAGTTTCTGGAAGTTGACTTCTTGATATTTATCAGATTAGATCTATACATTGCATTTCCGGTACAAAAAATAACGTTGCGGTAAAGTTAACGTTTATTGTTAGATCTCTTTAACTCCCTATTCAGAAATATTTTGAGAGTTGAAACAATTCCTCCAGAGAATGCAGTTGTATTAAACTGCATGGGCGTATGCCAGGTAGTCTCGCCTCGACTGACCTTGACCTTGATTTTTTCTCTCCATATCTTTTCATCTTTTCACCAAACTAATTCATATTTCAGGAGTCGGATGCCCTGGGTTTGTTTGTTCTCGAACGAGTCGTTGCCCAGTCCGTAACTACTGAGGACAGTTCCTTGTTTCACTTTCATCTTGGTACGTTATTATTGTAGAAATTGCAGTCTTCCTTACCAAGTGACGATATTCAAAAGAAATGTTTCCTCATTATTATTTTGATAAACGAAACATACGCGTCACCATTAGTGAAGAGATTTCCTAGCAAATATACAGAAATATTAGGGCACTTTCAAAATTCTAAAGCCGGCCATACACGATCAATATAATTGCACAATATGGGGCCCAAAATAGGGGCTTCTGGCTTGATGGTTGGAAGAAAGATTGGCAATAATATCGCCCGTTTTGGTCCTCATATTGTGCAATAATATTGAACGTGTATGGGTGGCTTAAGTCATTTTCCTCTTTTGCTTTCCTTAAGTTATTTTTCTTATTAATGAGAACATTTTTACCTTGCCAAGTGGGTTATATAATCCCATGAGATTGTCCATGCCGAAGGTTATTGACATGGGGTTGCTGATATATGAATAACAAAGACAACTATGATGCGCCTCATCCATATACTTCTTCCCACCAATAGCTTTAGCCTCTGAATCATTAGAGAGGCTTGAATGTCACCCAAAAGACAAATGTGATTGAAACTGTTAACCATCAAGCCTACCCTGCACCACCGTGGGGAGCCACGTTGGTGTAGTTGTTCGGGTCAGTTAAAGTCGGATGAGAACCTCTACCGTAGTTGATATCCGACTCAGTTTATCTTTAACTTTAGTCCGACCGTACTTACTTCTTCCCCTCACATACTATTCTCTCAATCACTAAGGATGGCCTTCAGATTGACTAACAATTCAATTCCTAGTTCACTTTTCCTTTCACAGTTTTTGAAAATGACGACCAACCTGTCTCGCTTGCGACAACGTCCGCGGAGGACCGAGATAAGTGGATTGAAGCCATCAGCACTGCCGGTTCTGAATACCTGAAGAGGCTTATCCTTAGTTTACGAGACCAACTTATGAACAAAATGGGTCATTTCCTGCCAAACCTTGCGTTGTCGGTGCCAATAGAATCAGATAAAATAGCAACTTTCACCGCCGAGGAGGGGTTCGTTGAAATATCACTCCGTGAGTACATGTCGCATGATGTTGTAAAATTGAAAACTGCAGGGTGTGTTTCAAAAAGTGTTCCGTCCGACACCAGAAAATTGTCACCATTCTTTTGTCTACTGGTGAAAGGCTGTTTCTTGAAACTCCACAATATTCATGTCAGATCTAAATTATGGCAC
>NMRB01000207.1:96840-142522 GCA_002633025.1 Notospermus geniculatus
TAAGTGGCACGTTTCGTAACCGCAGGTGCTATTGGCCTGAAACTTGGTACATATATACCCCTAGGTCAGATGACCTATGACACCAAGTTTCGGTCCGATTCGACTCTTAGCTTGGCCACCAGGTGGCGGAAACCAAAAACACAAAAAGTGCAATAACTCCTGAACTAATGACTGGATCACCTCCAAATTTTTATCATAGGTGAATCTGATGAGGGTACATTACATATATAACGGGTTTTTGATTTGACCTACTTTTCAAGGTCACAGAGGTCAAAGTTCAAACTTAGTCATTTGGTGGCACATTTCGTAACTGCTTGGGCTATTGACTTGAAACTTGGTACATATACACCCCTATGTTAGGTGACCTATGACACCACTTTTCAGTCTGATTCGATTCTCCGCTTGGCCAGCACGTGGCCAAAACCAAAGTTCTAAGTCCAGTAACTCCTGAACTGTAACTGGATTGTCTCCAAATTTTTATCAGGTACATCTAATGAGGATACATGACCCTGGAACATTTTGATTTAACATTTGTCATTTGTTTTTCTGGTACGTTCACCCAGGTGAGCACATGGTCCATGGACCATTTCATTAACGAATTTGACGTCTTATTTTTAAAGAATCCTACAGGAATTGATATGATATGATATGATAAATATAAATATCATGAAATAGAAATGAGTTTCTCAGGTGAAAGACATCGCTTCCTACCAGATTCGAACCCACGGATCAATCGCCAGCACTAAGGGGCAGCTTTTACCACTGGGTCAAACCCCCATCTTAAATATAAATATAATGTAATAATATCATTTTACATAATGTGTTCGGTCTTGCTTCTGCAGAAAACGTGTAACCCTGTTTTTATGAAGAACCTATGCTTCAGTAGTGCTCAGGTGTCACCATGTACGCAGATAAAGTTAGAGGCCAAAGATGTTGTTGAGGGAATAACAGTAAGTTCACATGGATTTCGGTATAGGCAAAGTTTCAATACGAACACCTCTCACAGGCATTCATTTAGAACGCCTAGTGTATTTACATGGCATACATGCACATGTACGTACATTTCTAATCATGCTGTGTGAAAATTTCTTCTTTTCAGAGACGGGAACTAGGTTATACACTGTTCACAATAGATGCAATAACTTCTTCCCCAGAAAATACAATTGAATGCGATCTCGGGTAAGTTCTATCTTCATGCTCTGTTCTTGATTTGCCATCACTAAGCATGTGTGTGTGGCACATTTAATGCTTAGTGATGGTAAGAACAGAATACCACCGATTTGTTGGATATTATTGCTCGTCACTGAATGAACTAATCATTGATGTGCCTTTTTTAAAAAAAAATCGGATGCATTTGTCTTGTATTCCCTGTGGTCTCAAGAAATAATATTTAAGTTGTTCTCGAACTGAATGATAAGCCGACTGCCGTGAAACCTCCATAAAAATATTTTATGTTATATTTCAGAGAAGGTTGTGGTACTATTACAGTCACCGCCTGGCAAGATGACTCAGATTCCGCGTGCTCGCAGTCATATGAAGAATATTCTAAAAGTGACAGTGACCTGGACCTCATACCCAACGGTACCGTCAATTTCGAAAGCAGCTCGGAGCCTCCATCATCCGGGATACCCCACACACGAACCCACGTCAAAGATCATGTGAAGCAGCTCTCGGTGTGGTTTGGTGACATTGTGACGAAGGCATTCCGGTTCCCTGCACAGGATGGCACGGAGATAAAAGTCCACGAGTTCCTCGGAGAAAGCAAACTGACGTTTTCCTTACCTGAGAAACTAATGTAATTATGAAATGTATTTTATTCGCAGTATCAGAACATTACCGGTACTAGAATTCTAAGTAAAAATATTTATGTGTGTACATGTACATTAAAAGGTAAAGGCTGTCCCAAATTACGAAGTAAGTTGGACGAAACTTTCATTCGGATTTAAATCCTGTTTTAATTTGTGTATGTGATTGATATAGACCCTTTAAAATTTCGAATCAAATCGTGAACGGTTTGTTATTTCAAGAAAATATACAGAGATGAGACGCATTTTTTGCAGAACAATTTGGCGGGATGAGGACCAGTTACTCCTGCAACAGTTGGAGGATATTGGCAAGGTGAGACACCAAACATTAATACATGTACTAACTCTCCGTGTGATAACGCTGTGTGAGTTGTTATACACATCTATGACATGGCTAACGGACATCATTCTGACGGTGTTGTCAAAGTACTGTGACTACCTTGTACTTTATAGATTAGGTTTTAGAGAAGACCTCAGACAATCCATTTGTTTACACATGAAGTTCATAATATACAACGTGGACCAAATAAGAAATTAAGGCTTGGTAGCCAGGAGCAGGCCCCAAAAACTCTTGCTATTGTATCGGTGCACTAATAAATCGGTCATGCATTTTCGATCTTGTTTTCACGACTTCCCATTGGACTTGGGCCAAACTGGTCTTGGGGTCCAATCGCTTCATATACCTGGAAAACCAACAACATATGATTCAAAATGACGAGGCTACACTGCATGTACAACGTCATGTAACATCAGCGGCCTGATCGCAAATTCAGCATTTTTATCATTCCAGCTGCCAAAAATATGGGAAAACGTCCGAGTTGAACATATCGAGCAATTGAGGAAGTCTCTGAGACTTTATAATGAAAGACTGAAGTTTATCGAAGCGTATGATGGGCCACTCTTTGTTCCCAGTCTCAATCTGAAACGTTTAATCAGGCACACTGAGTTCCTGCCTACAAATCTTCATGAGCAGCGGTTGGACGTGATGTCGGATCAGGCACCAAAGGGTATGTCAGTAGGCCTACATGTAGCAATGTTAGAATCCCACAACCCAGAAGCGTCGGTGTGACAGGAATCAGTGGTCTCCCAGGAATCCAAGCCTGGTTTTATGATTCAACGAATGATTAACTGAGACCATGGCCATTCGAATACAACCTTTCAAGAGCAGACTACTGAAACTACATGCAAGATTTGCACTCCGAGGAATCCCATGCCTTTCACACCGGCAACACTGACTCTGAATGCCTGCTCGGTAGTAAACTCCGGTCAACTTCAAGAATACACGCTTGTGAACGCAGGTTAACATCATGAAGACTCGGTAGTGAACTCCGATCAGCTATGCTACCATTCTCTCCGGAAAGAACCTTGCCGTCTACTCGCGGCGTGGTAATACATGTATAGTCATTCGCTGAAATGATATCTGACATATCCATTTTGATTTTTATCCTCTAGGCACATACTATGATACAACAACCTGTGGAATATTCACTGCATTTACGCTACGTTACCGGGAAGGTGGTTTACGAAAACTCGGGAATCAGTTTCGAGAACAGTTTGCTGATAAATTTGACCGCCAACCCAGGCTAGAAGAACTTTGGTATCTGCTGACCTACGTCAACAAGCTGCAGACGGATATCAACTCGGAGGCAGATGTGGTCTGCAGCGTTGCAGCGCATAGAGATAATTCAGTTGTGAACAGTCCTTCTAATCGTTTCTATTTGAAGGTAAGAAGGTTTACTCCTCCAGGGCAAAGTATTCCTTCCCCATCCGACGCTAAACATACCCGCGTTAAGGGAGACCTCTATTGACAATGTCATTAAACTACCGTTTATTCTCGTAGACTAACTCTCGTTCCTGTAGGGTATCCACGTATGCATTGTGTTGTAATCACACATTCTCCAACACTGGGGCGAAAGGCAAGACTACGGTGTTGGAGAATGATGCAATCGACGCCAGTGGCACCGGCTGTCGACAAAAATTGTGCAACATTTCTGACGTCACCTCTGGGAATTTGTAATGTTACAATCCAATCGCTTTGTCAACATGACCAACAAAGATTCTCTTCTTTCTCAGGTTCGGCAACTCCTCCAGTTCTGTGAGCAAGATCTACTTCAGGAGTCACTTGAGGCATTCGCAGACATCAAGAAGGAAAACAACAACGAACCTACGAAAAAGAAAAGGAGAAACAGCATCCGAAAGATTTTGAATTTTAAGAAACACAAGCGAAAAAGTTCTGATGCCAACGTTAATTCTACTGACCACGACTCCTGGGTACGTGGAGATTACGGTGTACTTTGTGGACGGGAGTCAATAGAAAGGGGCATACTGTAGCTAAATTTAGGATCCACGAAGAAATAGAAAATACATGTAATGCGAATTAACCTTGACATAGACTTCGGAGGACTGTGTAGACCTTTTGTGGGAGTTGTCTGCTCTCATCAGCAGTGTGGCACCCTTTACTTAACTCTTAGTTGGCTCCATGATTGACCGCTGACCACGACTCCTCCTGGGTACGTGGAGATTACTTTGTGGACGGGAGTCAATAGAAATGGGGCATACTGTAGCTAATTTAGTATCGACGAAGAAATAAAGCGAATTAACCTTGACATAGCCTTCGGAGGAAGTTGTCTGTCTTCTTCAGCATTGTGGTACAGGTGTACCCTTTTCTTAACTCTCAGTTGGCTCCAGGACTGACCGCTTCTGTCTTGCATGTTATTTCTTCAGGCCGTCTTAAAGTCGACTGTGGAGACGCTGTCGGCCACATTCCGATCAAAGACTGAGAATATCTTGTCATCCGAAAACGACTGTGCAATGATGTCAGAGGAGGTGGAATTGCTGACGAGAGGGGTGCTGACTGCAATTGAGAAAATGTGCCAACTTGTGCTCAACTCTCTGACCTTCATGATGATGGTAGAGACTAGTCCAAACGTATCACTCTGGCATACAATACGATTCCGGAGAAACCTCTGCTTCAGCCAAGGGGTAAGTTGTCTCTCCCCTGATTCAATCAGTTGACGTGTGTGCACAATTGTGTGCACGTTACACCGGCCGTGACTAGAGTATATTATGGTCGCTGCATTGTCAATGTAGGGACCATCTTGATATTACTGGGTTGGTAGGAAATTTTTATTTCTTCTTCCGCACTCAATTGGCACACGATTCCAAGAAAACTACTCAATGACCTCAAAATCAAGCAGTACCATCGAGTAGTCAATATTTGTATCCAGGTCTGAAATGTTAGATAGTTTCAAAAAATGACTTTATTAGTGAATTTGAAGAGGTTTTTATTCTGAAGTGATGAACTTCGATATTGCCCTTGGTTTGTTTGTTTTTCGTTTGGTTCAGGCACGAATGATGGATCCGTCTCCGTCTCCACCACTTTGCCCTTCCTCTGGTCTCTGAAGGCAGCCCTCTGCCCCTCCCCTCCCCTCCATGACTGCTGTGCCACAGAGTCATATCCGTCCTTGCCCTTTCTTCATTCAATTTCCATTTTCTGATGTAGGGACCATCAAATTTGCTATCAAGCAAATTTCACAGTTCTAGTGTATTCTGAAACTTCAGTGCCCCTCGCTCCTGAGAGGGTTGCTTTGATTCCTATACGGATGCTAAAGATATAGGATCATGAATAAAGACTAGCAAATGCTTTTACTTCAGATTTGTACTGCATTGCGTAGTGCACATGTATTTGTATTGCAAAATTCAAGTAAAAGCATTTACTAGTCCTTCATATGACCCATGGAGGTATCAGGATGACAATCTTTGACAGGATGGTTTTCCCTCTTCTCTGCAGTAACCAGTTGATAGTGGATGGTTATAGACGTTATTTTTTATTTCAGCTCACTTCCGTAACGGTTGGAGTGTTGTCAAAAATTTCATCATCCATTCGACGAAATCGGGAAATGCTGGAACAGATTCCTAAATTAGGAATTCTTGTCAGTTTTGAGTGCTTACTGAGTTGCTTCAGCGACGAGATAGCAATGCTAGACGACATGATAAGCATTCTAGACGAACTAGATCATATGAAATTCAGGATATTCCCCTCACAAGGGGACCAACTGAGTATGCCCCGAGTGTGTCAACTTCGACCGTATGCAATTATGGAGATCCCATTACCACAAGCTGACTTCGAATTGTTACCGGATGATCTCCGAGACGGGCATTTGATAGACATTCAAACAGCAATGTTCAACATTGGTGTCAATGAACAGGCGACTTTAGGTGAAAAGTAAGTCTGAGGTTGAAACCAATCGCGCTCTGTTTCTCATTCTCACCTCTTCCATCTTGGAACAAAGGACGGAAAAGGCACAAGCAAATTCGTTGATGAAAGGGGTTGGAAATGTAAGGGATGAACCAGAACTGAGTGCTCCTTGGGAAAACTGCTGGGCCGATCTTTTCGAAACTTGACGGGATGACAACATGTCCCAAGAGAGTAACCATAATAAACAATGAGTTGAGCTTGACCTCAGTCCATCGATGTACATGTTGACAACACAATAAGTACATGAAGTAGTAGATCCCTAGCGTGGTGTTTCCCGCGGGTGTTTCGACGTTCACAGTGACATTGTTTCTGTTCTCCAGGCTTGGCATAGATGACATCCAAACCGAGAACAACAAAACCAACTTTGAAGTTCTGTCGAAGTTTAAAGATCGCTTCTTGAAAATCTACCCTGAACCCGGTAAGTTGCGTGAGGTGGGATTGATGTGCCACTAACTATAATAGGAGGAGCAATGGGGCGCATGTACTTCTACACTGGCATTTGTAAGAAATTTCTCCCACAAAAATGTGAATTTAAACCTTCCGATTTTTTTCAGTCCGTCTTGGTACCAGCCAGACCCTATCTGATCTAATGTCCTTGCTGGAGAAGAGCCTTAACTCAAAGAAGTCACGCAACGCAGAAGTACTGCATCTCTCTGATGAGGTATGTCAACATGCACACCGGTAGTTATGAGCACCGCGTGCTTTGCGGTAGGTTTACTCCTATTGATTTTGCTGGGAATGTTTCGCGGTTTGGACGCAGTTCGCAGGTAACCGCTGTACGGAGTGGCTTGATTTTCCACCACTTGCCCGATTTATTGTCGTGCCAGGTCTGAAAGAAGGGATTTTTCGAACCGATCGATACTGACCGTGTTTTGGGTGATTTTGTGTCGAATGTTTGCCGATGTTTGACTGAACTCCATGCAGCCCACAAGCCGCATATGCTTCATAAAATGCGGAACGATATGGCACTGCGGAGGAGTTTGTCTTTCCATTCCACAACATCCCCTGCACTACTACACTTGGAGGATCCTCCAAGCTACTACCCCATCAACATCCACAGATTTTTGAACTACTGGTAGGCTACCTGCCTGGGTAGACCGAACACTGTCCTGATTGAAAATACTAGGACAGACGCAAGCAAATGCATAAAACCATCATGGCGCCCGCTGGTCTATATTTAGCTCGGGGAAGCCCCGTAGGCAAAATATCAATATTGTATCACCGTTCACTGCCCGTTTGAGACATTTAGCTTGCATGGGTTTTAGGCAGCAGTGAGCTGTTTGCCTTCTTTTATTCACCTGAGCTAAAGCCAACTTTGATCTCAGGCAAAAATCTATGTTTTCCTGAAATTTACTCATGATTACGACGAGATCATCATGATCATGATCATGCCCAAGTTGTGGGAGCCGCCATCTATTGGAGCTTGTAGAATGACGTCACTCTCGTCGGAATTCCGCCGTAAGATCATTTGATTTCACCGGTCTTCGAATGCAAGCTGCCCAGAAGACCGGGTACCAGTCTACCTGCCTGGGATGCTCATCAAACTCGCCACAGCGAATTTGTCAGCTTTTATACACTGTAAAAAATGGAATAGTCCCCGCGGGTAAATTTTACAAATAGGTAATATTTGCTCAAAAGCGCCGGTCAGTATTACCTATCCGTGGGTATTCTCAGGCGCCTTCCTTATTATTGGAGGTAATGTTTACCTGGAACCGTGGGTAAAACTGGGGACAAGCTTACTACCTATATTCCCGTAGGTAAATTGGTAGTAAGCTTGTCCCCAGTTTTACCCACGGTTCCAGGTAAACATTACCCCCTATAGTAAGGAAGGTGCCTGAGAATACCCACGGATAGGTAATATTGACCTGCGCTTTTGAGCAAATATTACCCTTTTCTGTGGTAAAATCGAAATTGCCGATGGCATTGGTAAAATTTACCCACGGGGACTATTCCATTTTTTACAGTGTAGTTGTTGTTCTTGTGCGGCGACGAAGGATGCTTTAGATGGTTGAGGTTTCCCCGCGGTATCATCCAAAAACGAACGCATGCCCTTTTTTCAGGGGATTGTTTTGACATCACTGTGTTCTGCAGATAGCCAATAATTTACAGTCCACCGTCTCCTTGATTTTCGCAGATATGTCGAATGATGAGGGCCTTTCGGTTCACCTCGTGTAAGAGCTCACGGGACAGGACCTCCATGGGTATTACTCTGGAAGAGGTGATGATCCTCCAGCGAGAGCATCAACTGGCTAGTAACGTGTTCATGAAGGCATTGGACTGTATAAGAACGTAAGTCTATTGTTCATGAGAATCAGTGTAGGCCTTTAAAAGATACGATGGAATCTTATTCACCTGATTTCGTTTGCTGCATCTTGAACACGGACTTTCGTCATTATGTGATTGCTGCTGTATCTAGAACACTAGAATTTCATCATTTATGTGATTCCTGCTGTAGGCCCTATCCAGAACACTCTGTCTAGAATTTCGTCATTTATGTGATTGCTGCTGTAACCACCACTGAATTTCCTCATTTCCTCATGTGTTTGCTACTGTACACAGAATCTTGAACACAGAATTTCATCATTATGTGATTGCTACTATGTCTTGAATACAGAATTTCATCGTTAGGCTATTTTATGTGATTGTTGGTGCATCTTGAACACTGAATTTCATCATTTATGTGATTGCTGCTGTATCTAGAACACAGAATTTCGTCATTTATGTGATTACTGCTGTATCTAGAACACGGAATTTCATCATTTATGTGATTGCCGCTGTAACTTGACCACTGAATTTCCTCATTCCTCATGTGTTTGCTGCTGTACATGTATCTTGAACACGGAATTTCACCATCTATGTGATTGGTGCTTTGTCTTCAACACAGAATTTCATTGTTATTTTATGTGATTACTGTTGTACATGTATCTTGAACACAGAAATTCATCATTTATGTGATTACTGCAGTATCTTGAACACAGAATTTCATCGTTTATTTCAGTGCTGCTGTATCTTCAACACTGTCCATCATCTAGTTCACTGCTGCTGTGATATCGATCATTTGATTTCAGACATCCATTTTTGATGGAATATGATTGCTTCTCATTGCAGTGATGGTGTCAGGCGGGTCAATGCCATTAAGAACACAGGGAAGAGGCATTACGACTTCAGCACCATGCGGGTGATGACATTGCCACGGCTCTACAAACCGCCAACAGGCTGCTACAGACCTATCTAAATGATGAAGACCTAGATATTATCCAGGAGGTCATGATTGACACATAATGCAATACCACAAGTATTTGATGATGTGGCTACGATACAGCTGGAGATTTGTTCAAACTTCTTTATCAAAATCAACAACTTATCAACAATCATGCATGTATCACGCCTTACGTGTTTGTTATAAATGGATACTTCTCTATTCGTGTTTTTTTCTCTCAACTTCATGCAGTGCCATGGTTAGATTTCTGTTTTATTCCGATGTGTGGAGATTCCACGCACAGAGCCTATTCCCGCGGTCCAAGGTTTAAACTTTGATCCGAATCCAGTTCGGTGAAGATGTAGATGTTGCATGTACATGTAAATACATGTACATGTGCTAATATGTAATGTAACCGACATGTTTACATGTATGTTGGTGTTGTCTTGCGTTATGGTGCTCAGTTAAGTTGCTGTTAAATGATTCATGTTTCGTCTTTCAATGACTCCAGGACGTCTAAATGAACAATTCCGTTTTTCCGTCCATTATGAACATGTAATCAGGGCGATGTGATAGAAATTTCTCGAGAAAGCTTGTAGTCACATTGTGATAAGTGGTGAATCCTTCCAATATTGCACAGAATTTTGGTTTCATTAGGATCACAGAATAAATTTGATTGATCCATTGTTACCCAACACAGCAAAATGAGTCACAAGTCGCCAAGTAACTCATAGAGCAAAATGCATTTGATAATTGTACTGCAATGGAAAATGTATATCACAGAGAACAAATTGTTCTCGACGTGATCAATTTATCAAACTATTGAGAAGATCCTGATGTCATTCTGAAGCTCTGGAAGTGGAGATTTCAGAAGAGACACTGAGTCACATGAATAAAGTCTAGTTAACGCTCTTTTCACACTTTGCAATGCAAATGCACTAGGCAATGCTGTACAAATCTGAAGTAAAAGCATTTGCTAGTCTTTATTCATATGACCCACTTGCTCAATTTCCATTTTCTGGTCACTGTTACTCCTCATTTTGCTGTACTGGTGTCGAGCCCTCAGCAATATTGTGAGACGAATGATGTTAAAAAGAATAATTCCAAAGAACTGCAGTCGTGATTTATTGAAAATTGTCCGGGCATTGCTGTCGTCGTAGCTTTGCTGGAACAGATAGGCTACCCTGACCGTTAAAAGATTTATGTGAAATGATTTATGGTGAGAAAGTACAGTGAAACCCCTCTAAGTGGACCACACTTGGGACCGGGTCAAACTGGTCCACATAGAGGGGTGGTCCACATAAAGGGGGTTGGCATTTTCGAAATATTGGAGTCCTACGGTGACACTACCACTTTCACCACAGATGGATCCCATGTTGATGTTTAATTGAACCCCTTGGATGTGAGTGAGTCATTCAATGTTGATTAGCTTGACTGAGTTTTTGTCTAGCTTACACTAAACATGCTAAAGGTGTTAATTGTTTGTTTGTTCCTGGGACCAACAAAAAGCCTATGGCGTGAAATCTAGCTTTTCCATGTGTTTGGTGTAACCATGGACCACGTGAATACCTAGATTTTGCATCTCCTGGTCCACATAGAGGGGTCACCATGCACTTTGGGACCCTAATTGTGGTGGTCCAGGTCGAGGTAGAGGGGTGGTCCACTTAGCTAAAGGAAAATGTGAAGGATTTATTTGGGACCGACAAAAATCGATCCACATAGAGGGGTGGTCCACATAGAGGGATGATCCACATGAGGGGTTTCACTGTAGTGCACATCTATGATCTCGGTCGTGATGAGAGGAATCGTTCATAATTACTTCGGTTTAAACTATTTTTCTTGAACTTGATATCTTTAACATATGTTCTACCGGTATTCCATTCTTTACTGCTTATGCAGTTGCATGTCCAAAGCTTACCATTGGGTGCAGGGTCAAGCCAAAAAGTGCTGTTTCGACATTCCTGAATTGAACTCATCTTGGTCTCAGTGTAATAGAAGGGAGGTCCTTGCCAATTTCCCAGTAGACGTGTATGACCTATTTTGATACGCCTTTAATGATCTCATTCATTGGTAGACAATACCAATACAAACATGCATTTTGGAATTCTACCATTACTTTGCAATGATGCCATAGGCGGAATCTCTGCCCAACTTTCCTTTTGCCATTCGCCGACTTCCTGTCAGCAGTAATTGTACATGTAGATGCTAGGCAGGTACTATAACGGGTGTGTTACTTTCAAAAGGTGTTCCGTCCGTGTCGGACGGAGCGATAGATTTTGCTGGTAAGCTCAATATTTTTTGATACCCTCCTTCAGATGAGTGTACATGTACACTGTACATCCCAGATGGAGAACCTAATAGTTAAAGGTCTATATTATCAAGTACTACATTTGATTTTTGGAAAATCAATGGCACAAGTCTTTGTGATCATTTCAAAGTTAAATTTTGCCCCATTTTCTTGAGTGTGCAATTTTGAAACACACCCATACTTTCATTTGATATTGATAATAATGTGGTAAGGTGGTAGTTTATGTATGTCATGTCCATACAGCTGTTTTTCTACTGTTTTATGGTTTTCTACTGATATCAATTTTGGGTGCCAAAGGAAAACGTCCAGTGACTGCTCTTGATCATTTTCTATTGAATGTTAATCGGGAATGACTAGGTGACGGGTTTTTGCAAATTCTTTCTTCCAACTGTACTCCTGTGATGTTCTACTGATTCATCAACTAAATTTGTCAAAGCAGGTCTTCATAAAGCTGCTTGTACACAGGCAACATTTTCCCATCATTTGAACAACTTTCCAGACCAACACGATTGACCATGTTTGCAGTGGCACACTTGAGCAACATGTTGGAAAACTCATTTTCCCTGTACCAATGCTTGTTACTCTGGATGTTGAAAACCATTTTGCCAGTGTACACAGAACTTATTTTTTTCTCCTGTCTGTTATTTTCTCTCGGTATCATGGGGATCCCATTACAAGATAGTTCAGTGTTATAGAGACAATGAGTTGATGGTAAATAGTCGCGTAAATAGTGAAACGGGGCTAAATGCTTACATGTATATACCGTCCATGCACGATGAAAATGTTGTTACTTTGGGAAATTCAGATGAGGCGATAAAATTTGGGAGGCTGGAAGGTCAACGGATGTAATCTCAATATTGAAAAAATGTCCATAAAATGAAGGAACCATGAGGTACCATTATGCAGGGTTTTAATGCAAGTTGAGTTATTGCCCGATTTGTTACATGTACCTCATGTTGTTGTTGTTGCTCTATCCTCTCACAACCCCTGGGGAGAGCCTTAAATGTTACTCTGTCCATCAGATACTAGATAATTGTGTAAATTCATCAAATCTATAATAATAAAGCGGAGGTGTGCATAAAATTAAGCTTGCCTTACATGTATAAATTTTTGACTGTATATTCACTGTTATTCCGATGAATCCTGAAAAATGAGGTCCTCTTAGCATCGCTGCGAATTCTTCAGGGTGACGACTCTCACTCTTCTTATCCTTTGTTCCCTCCCCAATCCTTAGTGAGGTTTAGAAATCAAACGATAAATGTAGGCCTACTATACGACAACGTTTTTTTTCATACTACACATTAACCAGATTTTATATTGCATTTTCGGTCGTTAACGTTCACGTTTACCGTTTGATTTCTAAACCTCCCTCCAAAAATAGATAAAGACCAAAAATATACCACTCTGAAACAGCCCAGCCCAAGGGTTTAGTTATTTTTTTAAATAATAGATGGCGCATGCTCAAAAAAGTTGCAAAAATCTAAAATCTTTTGGCACCAAAATATAGGCAGGGGCACAAGGAATAATAATCACAACTTTGTTTGCAAATCCATGCATTCCCTAATGAGTAATTAGCAATTAAATGGTCCTGCGCCACCTATATTTAAAAAAATGAACTCAACGTGCTGGTCCATGCCAGTCTGAGGTATAGTCATCTATTTAAAGACTGATATCTCTGAAACTAGTAGATGGATTTGATTGAATTTTATACTGCTTGTAGCCAGTGTCTAATTCTTTGACTTGGTGCAGTAACTTTCAGATCTTCCAAGTTTTTAGGGAGACAGCTGCCAATTTTACGCTTTTCAACGTTGAGAGTGGTACATTTTTGGTCTTTATCTATTTTTGCTCCCTCTTATCTCAACTGGGAAGGGCGGTGTTCAGAATTGACTCCATTTCTGTTAACAAAAAAAACAAGAGGTGGTCTGCTTGAACCTTTTGTTCTAGTTAATCTTGCTTAAATACGATTATACGATTACGGTAGGGTGTTTCTCAGTAGGGAGGTTTCGAAACCAAACGATAAACGTAAACGTTAACGACAACGTTATTTTCATACTACACATTAACCAGATTTTATATTGCATTTTCGGTACAAAAATAACGTTGTCGTTAACGTTTACGTTTATCGTTTAATTTCGAAACCTCCCTAATAGGCAAGAAAACGACATGTTCATACAAACAATGAGAACTTCCTTCTCGAAAGCCTGATGCTCATTGGTCAAAATTGTTTACAAGACGTGGGGTTGGCATCTGACAGGGTGCGTTCAATTTCATTCCAAGGATTTTTTCCTTTTGAGTCATGAATGAGGCTGGACCCGAGATCAGTGTGCGTGTCATTTGACATCGCCTTTCAAAGAACATGTACTGAACCACCAAGGCCATGATCATCGACCGTGAAATATTTATTATTCACAAAGAACTCGATGCTCATTGGCTGAAATTGTTTATCAAGACGTTTTGGAGAGATCACATTTCTGACACATGAACCTTTAAGGGATTAGAAATCGGTACTATTGTCTGTTTCCCTTCCCTGAATTCCAGTGCACTGTTTGTGCCCTTTGTGTTCGAAAACAATACACTCGGGTGCCTGGCCGCGAAATCGGTCAACTCGCTGCGATGTGATTGGTCCTTTTTGAAATCCAGTGTGCGGGGATTGGTCATGTTAGAATTTCCTCCCGCCACTTTCGCGCCGACCATTCGGTCAGCAGGTGCCATTGGAGCAGGAAGGAGCTCCGTCTTTCACCGACTTCCCTTGAAACACGGAACGGCGGGATCCCCTTGCACAAGGCTTCCTCACAGAGACCAAAATGATGGTAAGTATCCTGGCATTTTGATTCCTGCCTAGAATATCTTGCGGAGCCATGTGCTTGACCAACAGTACGTGGAGGAGGAAGGCTTTTCCCCCAGTTTTTCGCCGGGAGTTGCTGTTGTCGCAATCTTCTCGAAATCGGCGGTCATCACGATTGCCCCGGTCGAAGCATTCAAGAGTCAACCGGCGTGTAAACGTCGGTAGAAAGCAGTTCCTCGACCCTCGAGTTGTCGCTTCTCAAGCCGAGTTCAAGATGTTTTAGGTGATTAATTTCTAAAAGTATCTCAAAACTTCTATTTTCATATACCTGGTAACAAGTTTGGCCAATTCGGCGTTCCTCGTGCCAATGCCGTTTCCTGGGGCATCACCACATCGGTCTGGAGCCAAAACTGACGGAACAGACGCCATTCCGGCGTTCCTAGTGTCAATGTCCGTCCCCTCGGGCATGTCGGGTAGCACCACGTCGGTCACGAGCCAAAACCGACGGAGGAGACCCCATTCCGGCGTTCCTAGAGTCAATGTCGTCCCCTCGGGCATGTCGGGAGCCAAAACCGACGGAACAGACCCCATTCCGGCGTTTCTAGTGTCTGTTTGTCCCCTCGGGCAGTACCACATCCAAAACCGAGGAACATACAGGGTTGGAGGAGTCCTCTCCGTGACGATTGACAATGTAAGTAGAGAGAATGCATGGACGGCGCACCGGACGTACGTTCTGGACGCGCCGTTTTTTACATGTAAAACGATGAGGTGATTCATATCAGCCATTTTTTAAGTGGCACGCCCGAAAGTGACTTTTGAAATAGGGCGCAGCCGCATTTGCTGCCCGCATTTGCATTTTAAAACCAAAGTCGACGCAAGCATACTTTCTTTGCATTGGGGTCATTCTACGGTAAATGAGCAAATTGGTGTCCTGTGACTATTCGGTCCCACACAACTTTTCAGGTTGATAGTATATAAATGATTCTCGGTATGATGTGAAGTATTAGAGGTCCCAAATAAATACAGTAGGAAAAGTTTATGTGATACATGCATGAACTATGAAAAAAACGCGTAGGCCTATGCACAATTGCTGAAAATGCCATGTCCCAGCCTCATAGGTCAAAACTTCAACTATTTTTTAAATCACTTAAAATATTAATTACAATTCCTTTTTATATCTTATATTAATGTACACGGTGGGGGCAAAACGTTAATAAAAATCCTGAGATAACAAATCATCTAGGGATTCAGCAAGACTTGGTTGTTTGTGTAAAAATTACTGTCCACCCCTTGGAGGTCATTACACTAACACCATCATTTAACTCCCCTGCCACCTTTATCTAGAAAGTGAAACCAACTGTCTCCATGACTACCACGTGCACGCCCTTGAGAAGAACAGAGTGCCTGGCAAGACCACACTTTGAAGTGCTCGTATAATTCTTAACTTGGCCCACATCTGTCCCAATAATGCAGCGAACGTTTATTCCATGTCATTACACAACATCTTCCCATTTATTTGTTATGAAATAAATGATCTTGCACAACAGTTTTATTGAATGTTTGGATGAATCCCTTGATCCTGGTCTAGGCCATAATTTGAAATTGTCCGCCATCTTGAAAAAAAATTGTCTTCCGAGATCAAAATTCATTACACAAACAGTCATTACGCAAACGAAAATGCGTTGGTGTAATGATTTTCTTTGTTTGTGTAATGACTTAAAAGTGAAATACAGAGACATTTTATGCATTTATACTGATAAAATTAGGGCCCACATGTTCTTGGGGACGGGAATGACATCTCTTCGGCCAATTCCGACTTTGGGCCATTTTGCAAGGGCCCAGCCATTCGCTAACCGATGACATTTGTGTAATGACATAAATTTTTGGCCTCGTTGGCCACTTGATTACGTTATGGTCACTATTGGGAAGTAACCCAAGTACTGTCGTGTTATTTTTGTGTATATGCAGTGAAGTTCTAATCTTATATAAAGCTTCTTTTCAATTTTGTGCATAAAAATCCTTGAAAGTAGTCATTACACCAACAACTTGTCATCACGCAAACACAGATGAAATCATGCTCGAAAGATGCTGAATTGTACAGAGAATTGTAATTTAAATGAATAAATACGTTGATCTTTCAGAACGTTCGCAGGGAAAACGATATGACATTCAGTGAACATCCTTGTCAACTTCAGTCAAATGAGTCATTAGGCATGAAGGGCTGAAATAGCGATTCGTTGCTGATTTGAATGATTTTACAAGCTCACAACATCAATGATTCTGGGCTCTTTCGGGTTTTTTGGATGTATTGTGATATGAAGTTACAAATGATTACATTTAGTCAGTGTTTCCAATGCGCTGACTGAATGCAGATCTCAAGAATTAGCATGTTGGTGTAATGACATATTTGGTTTACACAAACGCCTTTTAGCCCACTTCATGACCTTGACCTTGACCCAGATTTTCGCCCAAGGTCATTTTTCAAATATCCTTGCCCTAGTCTTTAATAATCTTTCACTCGTTCATTTTAGAAACGATATTTTTTTCTGGACTTTTCCACTTGTTGTTTTGCTCAGTTACCGTAGAATGACCCATTGACCTCATGATTTTTCTGTTTCTATTCCAGCTGGTCATTTCGTTTGAACCAAGATAGGGCCCACATGACGGTTTGCCGAGATCGTGACGAAAGGAACGGCATGGCGTAGTTCCTTATCAAAAGCAACTGAAGGTGAGTTCTTTGCGACCATTTTAGAATTCGAATTTGAATTCGATTTGAAGCAACGCCGAAATTTGGATTTGGATCTGGTCTGGTTATCTCGTTCAAGAAGCATTTGATTCCGATTTGTGCAATTTGATTCCGATTTGTGCACGTCGAAGTCTTTAACTGAGGGACTCGGCATATATTCCACTTGCTTCAACTCTGCATGTTGACCCCACGACTGACTCGCTTCAACAGACCATGGCGCGGAATTGGCCATCTGGGCGAACCCAGCATTCAATTCCTCGGCCTCCCTGACCACCTCAGAGCAGTCGGCACCCCACCAAGCCGGAGACGCAGCTCGAGAGCTGCACGTCCGACCCGCACGGGATTCGAAAACCAACTGACGATATTGGGGCAATCACGTGCGCAATCACGTGCACATGACGTCACATCACGAATGCTAATGGCAAGTAGTTCCACAAGGCTATTGTTCTCCTCCACATAAAGGATTTCCTCAAGGCTATTGTTCTCGACAGGAGAACAATAGCCTTGAGGAAATCCTTTACGTTGAGGATCATTCAAATGGGCCAACATCAGTTGGGAGGTGAAGAAAGTGGGAACAGGCCGTGACGTTCTGAAAGACTTTTTAATCATTCATTGATTGCGTATTCACATTGTCAATTTTCTATTTTCAGCCTCATGGTGCTGTACGCCCTGTGTGCTACGTGCACTGGTAGCAACTCGGTCTTCTCACGTGACGAACTCGATTTTGCTGACTTGATTCTGTTTGAAGGACATTTCGAACATTATTCATGGTATTGTGGTGTTTCTGAAATTTCCTTCCTCAGTGTGACGAACTTGAGTTATCGAATTCTCAGAGGAATTTCGGGAACATTCTGTGTTGCAGTTGCTTGCTTTCGACGGATGGATGCGTTTCTGGAACTTGTTACCTTTCGTGATCTCGCGAGGTCTCGTGATGTCACTCGTGATCTCGGAAGGTCTCGTGATCTCACTCGTGATCTCGGAAGGTCTCGTGATCTCGCAAGCTGTCAAGATGGAGGATCTTTCTTCGACCTCATACGTGTATGACAGGAGATGCAGGAACGGTTAGCAGTGATTATGGACATGTACACACACGTGATGTAAGTAAACGGTCTCTTTTCCGAAAAAAAGTTGTAACTTTACATGTATGTCCCCGCTATATTAAATACTTCGGTCAACCACAACTTGAATCGTCATGAATAATAGGTCGCATCTGTGTTCAAACCCACGCGTATGTTCTCGCGTGGTCTGCTTCACCGTGGAACCCCATTCTACAGTTCTTAGGTTCAAAAATTTCTTGGCCAAGTTGGTGGACGTTACTGACTCGACCCATGTGCCCCTATGTCTACTTTACCCTACCCATCCCAGTGCCCCCGCCATCATGACTTGACCCCCCTGCCTCATATGTACACGACACTTGTGTGTCTTTGTGTATTGACCGAGGTANAGTCTTTTACATCAGTGGTGCATGTCGTTTTAATTTAAAATATTTTTTCAGGCTGATGTTGACCAAGCCTATGCCTGCCTTTGTCCCGACGAGACCTTGGCTCGAGGTGACCTTGCGAACGTGATCAACTGCTGTTACACATTCCGGATTCTGCCTTTGCTGGACACGAGGAACGAACATTTGACACTGATTTCCGTAATCGTTGTATAAGGATGACATGGCTTTAAATATACTCTCCGATGGTGGCGTTGTGCAGTGACATTATGTGTTACAAGGAAAGGACATTTAAACGTAATGTTTGAAGTTAATTCTTCAGGTGGCCACTTGTGACGTTGTACGGTCGCGTTGAAAAACGCTGTAAGGATATTTCATTAATGATGAATACTAATTGTTCGTTTAATTTTCTTGTTATTTGTTTCTTTGTCATTTATGTTTTGTCATTGATCTTTATCTTGGAACTCTGCTCTTTTTTCACAGCTGTTGGTGGCCAGGGACCGTGAATGGTACAACAACGGACAAGTATTCGGCCGAAGTCCCGCAGAGTGAACCGACTTGGATAAGTATGCCCACGCTGCGAGACTCCGGCCCACAGTCTTTCGAACTTGTCTCTTGTTTCGAATGACGGTACATGCATCGGACGATCGAACCTGGCCACAACAGCTCGGGTACATCACTTCCACCCTCGCCCTCGGCCCTGTCTACAGCTGCGACGACTTCGACGAAGAGGAAGAGTTAATATCCAGTTCAAGGCACAGGGACAGGAGAAGTTGAAGAACGAACTCCGTTTTCCAGTTCAAGGAGGAAATGGTTAATGTCCAGGTGAAAGTCCTTTACGGCCAAGGAAGAGATTGGAAAACAGACTATCAATGGAAGACTTCAACTATCGCTCCGTAAGTTAAGCCCTGCCAACACTGCAACTTTATTTCCGGAAGCAATTCTGAAAATCTTTAGTTGCAACAAAAATAGACAACCAACTCGTTTTGAGATTGTTGCGCAGCATAACATGACTTGCAACACTCAAGACATGTTTTGAAAATGTTAAAGACATGTTGCTGCTGCTGCTGCAGCATTTTCTAAAACATTTTCAAAACTTGTTTTAGTGTTGCAAGTCCTGATGCTGCGCAAGAATCTCAAAACGAGTTTGTTGTCTATTTTTGTTGCAATTAAAGGTCTTCAGAATTGTTTTCGAAAAGTTGCAGTGTTGGCAGGGCTTAACTTGGAGTGATAGTTGAAGTTTACCGTTAAGTCTGTTTTTCAACTCTTTTCCTTTGCCGAAAAAAGGACTTTCACCTGGACATTAACCCTTTCATTCTCCTTGAACTGGAAAAACTGAGTTTGTTTTTCAACTTCTCCTTTCCCTGCGCCTTTAACTGGATATCAACTCCTCCCTCTGGACTCGGGCAATGATCAAGGAAACGAATCAATTAATAAATAAGTTTTTATTTGTTGATTGATTACAAAAGGAAGAACAAGAAAAGCGACTTCAGCTTCTGGAATGACTCTGAAAAGAGAAAGAAAAATAAATAAATAAAAAGAAATTAATAAAAATAATAAAAAATAAGCAAAAAAATGAAAAAATAGCCAAAAAGTGGCAAAAATAGCAGAAAAATGGCAAAAATAAGCCAAAATTGCCTAAAAAATGCCAAAAAAACCCCTAAAAAATGCTCTAAGTCCAACAAAAAATTTTTTAGTTCCACCCCTAGCTCCGAAACTTTGAGACGGTCAGGAGCAATCTCCCCTGCTGCTGAGACGAAATTCCTTTTCTATGTACATCACTACTTCATCAATAATAGAAGTAGTGATGTACATGAAAAGAAATTTCGACAGCCTCCAGCGGGAGTGAAATCGGCAAATCGGTGTAATACTTACAAAGGATGCTGTTCCACAATGCGTACAAGAACCTGCAACAAGAAAAAATGGAGATAGTTTATTTTTGGAACCCTTCCACTGGACCTTTTTGGAGATAGTTTATTTTTCGAACCCTTCCACTGGACCTTTTTGGAGATAGTTTATTTTTCGAACCCAAAATGGAGATAGTTTATTTTTGGAACTCTTCCACTGGATTTTTTGGAGATAGTTTATTTTTCGAACCCAAAATGGAGATAGTTTATTTTTCGAACCCTTGCACTGGACTTTTTTGGAGACAGTTTATTTTTAGAACCCAAAATGGAGAGTTTATTTTTCAACTTTTTCTACCCTAGCCACTTTCACTTGTCATTAACCCTTTCCTGTTCTTTGAACTGGAAAAACCCCGATGAAAGGAAGTATTCCATGGCAATCGGTGGGAACAAGGTCGATTTGGAGTAACAGCACTATGTACTAACAAATCTACACGTTTGTGTAGAGGACAGCCATCACATTCATCAACCATGGTTCCACTGATCACCAGTCATGCCAGTGGCAATACCGCCTTTCACCATTAATGCTGGGGAAGGCAGTATACTGTACGTATCTTTAGTCGAGATGACACTGTCCATGGACCATGTGCACGCCTGGGTGAAGGTAGCAGATCAAATGTCGACATTTAAGTTAAAGGGTAACATGATCATGTCATAATTTGGCATAGGCTACGTGCCACAGAATTGCGAACTTCGACCTCTCTGACCTTGAAAGGTAAGCCAAATCACAAACCCCATTAAATATGTGATGTATCCTCATTAGATGCACCTATGATAAAACCTTGGAGATGTTATATTAATATAAGGAGTTATTGCATTGTCTTGTCCTTGAGAAAATGCATGGAGAGAGCTAGGAAGCTGCAAATTGCAGCGATTAGGCCTATTCTGTACAGCACAACAAATAATCCCTGATATTTGCAAGTGCATAGCTTTCTCCGCTTTCCCAAGGATCACAACTCGGATTCTTCAAGTGACGAAAACGAACAGCCCCTTTCGAACTTTGACATCTATGACCTTGAAAAGTAGGTCAAATCAAAAACCCGTCACATGTCATGTATCCTCATTAGATGTAAGCCTACCAACGACAAAAATGTAGAGATGATCCAGCCATTAGTTCAGGGAGTTATTGCGCTTTTTGTGTTTTTGGCTTTGGCAACCTGGCGGACTCACTGGATGGAACTATCACAAAAATTTGGAGATGGTCCAGCCATTAATTCAGGGGCAGTTATTGCACTTTTTGTGTTTTTGGCTCTGGCAGCCTGGCGGCCAGGCCTAGCATCGGATCAGACCGACACTTGGTGCCATAGGTCACCTGACCTAGGGGTGGGTATATATGTACCCAGTTTGGCGTCAATAGCCCCAGGCCAGGGGTTACGAAACCTGCCCTGCTAATGGACTACTACGACGACACCGATGGACGACGGACGCTGCATCATGACTATAAGCTCACCCGGTGAGCTAAAACACATCATCG
Source organism: Notospermus geniculatus (assembly GCA_002633025.1). NCBI lineage: Eukaryota > Metazoa > Nemertea > Pilidiophora > Heteronemertea > Lineidae > Notospermus > Notospermus geniculatus. The sequence goes on from NMRB01000207.1 coordinate 118,758, forward strand.
CTAGTCCACCGACGATGAAAGAAAATTACAGTCTACTTACATCAACATCTTCCTGTAGTGGTACGGATGAGGATACGAAGCAGAACAGCCAAGGGGTGGTGGTAGAATGTCAAGACCAGGACTTGCATGGATGCTCAGAACGCACGTCACGTTCCTTCGTCGATCAATCACACAGATGTTGACGCCTGAAGTACATAAAAGAAACTTACATGTAAAATAAGACAATTCAGAAGATCGAAGATAAAGTATTCCGAATGTGGTAGGAACGCCTGTCCCTTTCACATTGGCATTCCATGAACAGTGAATCAAATAGACAAGTTCATCTACAGGTGTATGTAGTGCACGTAAACGTATCCACAGCCGTTAAATTAAAGGACCACGGTATTGCCACTTTTTCTCGACAGCCGGCGCCCCCGTAGTCCGAACGTCAGACTCGTATGGCCATTTCTAGTCTATCAGTTCTGAAAATGAGCAACAGGTGGCAGTGTTCGGACTAGCGCCAGGCGCACTCACATCTCTCCAACCCAGTAGTCTTGAACGTTAGTTGTGGTGTTGATATTTTTGGTGACTGGGAGCAATCTCGTTCCCAGATCTACCTCATCCGAAGGTATCTCTGGCAAGGGCTACGACCTGACCAAAATTTCTGGTCAACCGCTGGCAGCGTGCCAAAATGTTTGTTTCACACAATATTTCGTTCTTCGATGACTGAAAAACATCATATATGCCTAAAAGGCCATTTAATACTCCCAAAACACGAAGTTGTTTGAGTATTAGAGCAATTTCAAACGAATAGTTAGCATAGTTTGTTGCGAACATCATGCCGCGCCTCGGCGTGATTCGCCTCAAAATTAGTCGATTGCGCATGCGCAGTATTGCTGAAGTCGTCAGCCCTTTCCAGTGGTGTTGTAGGAACGTAAACCCACTGGGGACGAGTTTGGACTGGGAGGGCAATGTGGGGATGGTAGTCAGCTGCCCTGCATTCAGAGAGACTTTAGTGAAAAGTCTCTCTGAATGCAGGGCAGCTGACAGGGATCTGTGGTTATAAGTATTTATTAGCAAATGCAGATTTGTAGGGAAATGGAAGGGCTGGGGGAGATATTCATCCAGCGACTAAACGTTTTCAGCGAAAAAAAATAAACAGAGAAACAGACACGTGAAAAAAAATTCCTATCGCAAGGCTCGAACCCGACACCCCGGAATCAGAGCCGGACGCTCTACCGATGCGCCAGCCGGCCACGTCATGACGGTGGCTGCTCAATAAATGTTTATAAACATATCCCAGCTACTCAACATATCTTTATGTTAATTAGAAATGACGTTACAAATCAGAATAATCTTCCAAAAATCGCATTTTACAACATCCACAGAGCAAGTCCCCAGCAAATCTGAGCTACATAATGTACCCATCTACGTTCACAGCCACTAAAAACGTGAACCAACCGTCCGGTATATTCCATCTGAACATTAGACGCATTTCATCTGAGTCCAATTCTATTGACTGACCCGTGAAAAGTCTTTGGCTAGCTTCGCTGTTGGCCGCTACGCGGCGCGTTGGGCCCTTGCGTCCAGGGACTAACGATGTTGTCGGCCAATTATAATGGACTCGATTAATGGGGACGCTAGCTCAACATAGGGCAGCACACCGAAACCGTGTCCTAATAAAATGGACGCCTTCTGTGTGGGAAATTGATCAGGACCGAGATGTCAGTTTCATTTCGATAGTTTTTACCACTAATGACACCTGTTGAAAAAGTCGGCTGTCGTCCCCATTACTACGTACATGTGCATTTTGTAATGCATTTTTGTAGTTCGACTTGCTGCCGTTAGGTGGCTCCCTCAATTTACCCATTTGAGATCGCATACCGTGGTCCTTTAATAAAATTCAACTGAAGCACATTCTCCATACTCCATGGGAACATCAAAAGGCTAGAGTATCTACACTTCAAAGCTCCTTCATCATGAGACCAAGGAACAGTTTTACCAATGTGGCAGCAGCGTCGATCGCCGCTCAGAGGCTCGTTTCTCAATGGCATGTAGGGTAATCTCTAGAAGCACCTACTGAGAATATCAACAGCTGCGAAACACAAAGCTTTGTCTGAATTACACAAAGCTTTTTCTGAATTTAGTGTTCTCTTCGAGCAGACAAATAGGTGCTTAACTGCACACTTTGCCATGGCACACAAGCAATAAACACTAGGCCTACCTACCATCCAATCCTTGCCATGGATGAGAAGCCTGGTCGATGTTCCTTGACATTGGTCACACGTTCACTGATGCCCGTACAGGACTGCCCACGACCTGTAAACGAAACAAAGAATATTTTGACTTTTGACAGAATATTTTTCAGATTCTAATTTGCAGTCACATCTTTTTTGCCGGCTAGTCTTAGTATTACTGGCTTTCTTTTCAAATCAGCTGAACGCTCATCAATTCCGATCTAGGAAAAGTAATTCAACTTACGTTTATAATACATTATCTGACAGCCCGGGTCTGGCATCCTGGAACTCCACGTGTATTGGCTACGTCATAAAGACTACGCCACTACCCCTGGAAGCTTTCGCATGAATTTCTGTATTTGACCCACATCGAGAAATCAATGTACCAATCAGAGCCCGCCTGAGATTTGCCCGTTAACCTCGCCTTCAGGTTTTGGCATGATACCAACTGAACTCTTCAGTAGGACAATCTATTTGCGTAGCAACTGGGAGCGAGGTAACAGAAAACAACATGGCGAATGCTACAGAATGACAGCGAGCGATTCGCGATTTCAAGGCCTGATTTTCCGGATTCAAAGCTTGAATCCGCTGCAACGACAGGCAAGGAATACTTTTATTGATGGAAACAATGTACTCGTATGTACAAAAATGGGAAGCAGCAAGTGAATTGTACCAGTCGGCGCTAATATTGTCAGCCCACGTGTACCGGGTAGGTACTTGCCAAGCCGTGAATTTCATTAGCTCTTCCATCGATCAGTCGTACGGGGGATTTCCTGGTATAGGGGATTTCTTCCAGTTAATGGTTAAAAATAAGGATAAGTAGCAATTCCGTAATGATAAGAAAGTCAATAAACACTATACAATGACATATCTATTTGAAATAAACAGACTAAATGTGAAAGTACCAAATGCATATTTGAACGGTGGGGTGGTAACAGAACAGCCTGTGAAATACAGGTGACGACTGCGAAAGATGCCAAGGGTTTGTGTGAGCGTAGTCGGAGGGCGGAGCGATGTCACAACCCTTGGTAGCCAAGATGGGGTCTGGCAGCTGCAAGGCTCTTTCATCACAAGGCAAGAGGGTATTTATTTTCAACCTCACATATGGCAGCATCACTCTTGACCGAGTAGGCGCCTACATGTATGTATGGTGTCAGCATTGACGGTCAGTTCATTCTGGAAACTCTGGAAGATAGGGAATAAGATTCCCGTTTAAAAATATACATAAAACTTTGGACGGTCCTTGAAGGGATCGTTAAAATTGATTTCAGCCACATGCCCATCCGTTCTGTCATCGCCAAGGCTCACTTCAAAGAGTCCACTTCAAAGCTCCTTATCACGAAGCTAAGGAACAGTTTCATCAGGAAATCTTGGCCTTTGAGCTGAACTTGTGGAAATATAATCCCCAGCCATCCATTACTCAAACAAAGATCACTCAAGCATGAACCTAATTCTAAGAAGTTAGTACTGTTCTATTCCTGAGCACCCTCTCTTATGCTGGTCAAAACAGTACCAGTCTTTATAGCAATAAATACAAGGAACAAGGAACAAGTCAGGACTATGTAAACAAACTAATGGCTGAGTAAACATACTGCGTTGATAATCCTTACCCCGATTTGCTGAGCATATCGGGGTGAGAACTGGAATTCAGACAGTGGCAAAGAAAACGTAATGTTTACAACTTCACAAAAGGTGGCAGCACCGTCGATCGCCCTTCAGAGGCTAGTTTTTCAGTGGCATGTTGGGCAATCTCTAGAAGCACCCACTGAGAATACCAAGAGCTTCGAAACGCAGAGCTTTTTTATGTCTGAATTTAGTGTTCACTTCGAGCAGACTTTCTACACTTTGCCATGGTACACAAGCAATACACTACCTACCATCCAATCCTTGCCATGGATGAGAAGCCTGGTCGATGTTCCTTGACATTGGTCACACGTTCACTGATGCCCCTACAGGACTGCCCACGACCTGTAAACGAAACAAAGAATATTTTGACTTTTGACAGAATATTTTTCAGATTCTAATTTGCAGTCACATCTTTTTTGCCGGCTAGTGTTAACACATGTATTACTGGCATTCTTTTCAAATCAGCTGAACGCTCATCAATTCCGATCTAGTAAAAGTAATTCAACTTACGTTTATAATACATTATCTGGCAGCTGGCAGCTGGAAGGCTCTTTCATCACAAGGCAAGAGGGTATTTATTTTCAACCTCACATATGGCAGCATATCACTCTTGACCGAGTAGGCGCCTATATGTATGTATGGTGAAAGCATTGACGGTCAGTTCATTCTGGAAACTCTGGAAGATAGGGATAAGATTCCCGTTTAAAAATATGCATAAAACTTTGGACGGTCCTTGAACGGGTTAAGATTGATTTCAGCCACATGCCCATCCGTTCTGTCATCGCCAAGGCTCACTTCAAAGAGTATCTACACTTCAAAGCTCCTTCATCACGAGGCCAAGGAACAGTTTTACCAGTTCACAAAAGGTGGCAGCACCGTCGATCGCCGCTCAGAGGCTCGTTTCTCATGGCATGTTGGGCAATCTCCAGAAGCACCCATACTGAGAATATCAACAACTTTGAAACACAAAGCTTTATGTCTGAATTTAGTGTTCTCTTCGAGCAGACAAAATGGTGCTTGTCGACTGCACTTTGCCATGTCACAAAAGCAATAAACTCTACCTACCATCCAATCCTTGCCATGGATGAGAAGCCTGGACGATGTTCCTTGACATTGGTCACACGTTCACTGATGCCCCTACAGGACTGCCCACGACCTGTAAACAAAACAAAGAATATTTTGACTTTTGACAGAATATTTTTCAGATTCTAATTTGCAGTCACATCTTTTTTGCCGGCTGGTCTTATTACTGGCACTTCTTTTCAAGATGTTTTCTAAGTCGAGACTAAATATCAGCAGCACGCTCATCAATTCAGATCTAGTATAAGTAAGTCAACTTACGTTTATAATACGGTATATTATCTGGCAGCCCGGGTCTGGCAGCTGCAAAGCTCTTTCATCACGAGGCAAGAGTGTATTTATTTTCAACCTCACAAATGGCAGCATCACTCTTGATGTGGTGGGCGCCTATGTATGGTGTCAGTTGACGGTCAGTTCGTTCTGGAACTCTGGAAGATAGGAATAAAATTCCCGTTTAAATAAAACTATGGAGGAATTATACTGACAGTATAATTCCTCCAACTGTACAACAAACAGAACTATGCTCGCAGTTGTCCTTGTGTAGTTTCTTCCGCTGAACAACAGATTGATCAAAACGGGGTGTTAATAGGATTGGTCCTATTGTTCGCACGAAGAACATCACCAAAATCTCAAAAGAATATCGATCATACAAAATATTTTCACAGTTCTCAACGAATTGGCCCTCACTACAATTCAGGCTAGTTGTGCAATTTCTGGCAAAAACGTCATATTCCTCTTGTTTACCTTCAGGGCCGAAATGACTGACTTTCAAAAAAAAGGGTCTACTGATTTTTATGTATTCACCATTTATATTCTCCGATATAACAGAAATGAATGTCCCTGTAAAAGTGTCCGCTTTTATTTATTCAGTGACGGATTAAGGTGCATGGCTATAGAAACCAACCACCAGAGATTAGAATGTAACAGTAGGATCTTGTGTTCATGTTGCTGGGACAGTTTTTCCTGGGGACATTCTTTCCTATCACACCGCAATTATGTTTACCAAGGTTGTCAGAAAAACACCCAAAATGGCCTCACTCTGAGGCCAGCTGGCGACGAAATTAACGTAATGAATACACAGTTCACTTTTGTACATTGCTTGTGATACAAAACCTACGTGACTTACCGGAATATAGCTATAAATCCATATTAAAAACGGTAAACTCATCTTTTTACTTTGCCAATATGGCGGAATTTCCGGCCTTTCAGTTGGTTTCCGGTCACGTACGCAGGTCCGTGTCCTTACCCTTTGACCCTTACTCCATACATCAACCCCAGAAATCCCTATTCAAAGCCAGCATGTTCATTACATCATCCACCCATTGTGAACCGTCGTCTGAGGACACAACGTGCTCGGTCACTCTGAACGGAAAAACTGTTCCATAGAAATGGTTATGATTGTGATTAGGGTTGAATTAAAATATGATTAAATAACTGTATTGATACGGGTCTCAATCACCCAGAAATAGAGAGTTTTCGCAACGCCCCCGAAACAACGCAAACGCCCAACCCGTTGTTCGATGTCACGAAAAAAAGCACTGACCAAAAGGATAGACGTTCGCGTTGGCGTTTCGGGGGCGTTGCGAAAACTCTGTATCTTGACATTGAGTTGCAGCGCATCACCCAGTTTGAACCAGTGGTGATGATGTTGCGGTGGTGTAACAGTGAAAGATCCCCATCTAAAAGTGTCCGTTTCTTTTGACCCAGAAAATTTATGTGTGGCTGCGGAAACCAATTATCCAAGAATTTACCTACCAACGAATTATTTGGCGCAGGAAATTTTCCTCGGGACATTCTTTTATTTACGGCGGTGTAACATCTGCCAGTGTTCCCCGTCTGTGAGTGTTTCCCTCCTATCGTCTGACGCCAATAGGCTGCGACTTGACAGTAGGGGACACACAGAGAAACATGTCGATCTTTCTGCCAGCGTTTCCCAAACAATGGGGGGACAACCTCACCCACAGAAATACTGGCAGATATTACACCTGATTCGTGGGACTTGACGCCCTGTCAATCAAAGGCAGGTTGGCCACCTTTCGAGCAACATGAAAATTACGAAAAGAATCTTTCAGAATGAGGCATCTTGAACCATGAAGGCTTTGTCGCTACGTCTTCGGACTCGTATTAGGGAGGTTTAGAAATCAAACGATAAACGTTAACGTTAACGACAACGTTATTTTTGTACCGAAAATGTGTACACACCTGTATTATAAAATGTGGTGAATGTGTAGTATGAAAAATAACGTTGTCGTAAAGTTCACGTTTATCGTTTGATTTCTAAACCTCTCTATTCTCTTGCTATGCTACGGAGTGTCGTCTGAAGCGATCGAAGTGACCGTACGTAGGCCTTGGTGTTTCAAGATGGAATAAAGAAAAAAATTCAAAAGACCTATTGCCAAGAACAAGGAGTTGAGAAAAACTTGGATCACCAACATACCTGCGATGTAACCCTCAGCCCAAGCCTCGGTACAGCGTCGATTCAGTCGATCCTTTGAGTTGGTCCATCCACTTTCTTCATCCAGAATCATGACGGACAGCGCGAGATTTCAAATTTCCCGGCACATTTCCGCAACTCCCACCCATGTTGCATGATAAAAGAGCCAGAATCGTGCACGCTCCCACGTTATTCACAAAATAGAAGAGCCACAGAATCGCCTGACGTCATCGCACCCGTCCCAACCTCCCTCTATCTCATAAGATAGAAGAGCCAAAGACGCGCATGAAGTGCCAGTGACGTCATCGAGTACTGCAGTAATCCTTGAATTCCATTTCTGCCCTATATACACTATAGTACATGTACATTCGTGTACATTTTCCAGTTTAGTTGTAAAATACTTTTGACTCCCAAAAGGCCCTATTTCCTCGAAAAACTGTACATGTTGAAGTCGTGATAGGCTGTCACGAATGTGAGAGGTGCATGACTATCACTTTTTGCCAAGAATCATGGTGTATAAGACGTGTCCAGGATGTTATAAGCATGTATGTACCACCACTGCTAGTAGTACTAAGTAGGCTAGTAGACTAGTAGTGCTGGTCACTGGTGCTGCTCCTTCTCCTTACACTACTGCAGCCTTTAAAGGTCATATTCATAAAGAACCGTCTTCTTAGGCCGGTTCCAAGTGCAGTGGTTAACCGCACTTGGAACCGGCCTAAGACGGTTCTAACAGAACCGCTTTATGAATACGACCCTGGCCTAGTAGTAGCCCAACTTCCATCCCATACGCGAAAGTAGGTCTAGGCCGATCTTGTGGCTGTGGTGGTTCTCAATCTCTTATCCTCTTGTCCAGGGTGTGGTTCAACGACCATTGAAAAAAGGCATATGATGACTGTGCCATGATGACCGTCCATGTTGGCGTCTCTTGACGTCATGTCGTGGTTTATTAAAGTTTCATTTTCCACTTTGTCGATTGTACTACCATCAGTCCATCCATAATCCCAAAAGTTTCATGTTTATTTACAGGTCCCGTGTGCCAGCAAGTCTTGCTCTGACTGTGGACATCAATTTCCAACTCGTGGGACCAAACTGAAATCTCTTGGACTTGGACTTGGTAGGTCAATGTCACCAGGAATAATGGCAATCACCACTCAAATACAATAAGTCATTTTGTGGTCTCTGTCTCTGATTATTCGTACTCACTGAAAACATCTGAGGCAGTGAATGAAGGCCATTCTGAAGGGATACACTGACAAACGTATTAAACATCTGTGTACTGTACTTTCTTTCAGAAAAGGAATCATCTCACAGTGTTACTGGCAGCACATCATCTAAGAAACATGGTTCAAAGTATCAACTCGACCACAATCAGCGGAAAAGGCGTGCATCCCTCCGTTCTCGGGAAATGTTGGAGAAGAAGAGATTGACTATGCAAGCCATAAAAATAGCAGAAAAGGCAAGAGGTGTGAGAAAGGTAAGGTGTTGTCTTGCTTTGGAAGGTATAGTCTTCTGTATTTTGTACTTATTAATTGACTCTTTTATAATCTTACAGAAGAGAGTAAAGAATATAAGAGGAGGCAAGAACAAGATCAAAATCACCAAACGTCCTGGGTTCAAGTTGGATGGCTCACAAGATAGACGATACAAGAGGAATGTACTGTACTGTAAACCAGAACAAACCGGAAGTAAGTACAGGTAGTGGTCCAAAGGTTTCATAATAGTGAGGTTTCGCAAGCACCTGGTTAGGCCCTTTGACGACGTTTATCTATTGTGTTGGTGTACCCAAACAAAAGATAAAACGTTGTATGGCCTAACCGGGCGCTTGCGAAACCTCGCTAATGAGTTATGACACGATACCATATATGGGGAAATGTGTTACAATGCATATTGTGGCGAAGACGTTTTCCTCCTTTACCGGGACTAGGCACACGATATAGTGATGCCAAAATATGGCCAACACTGAAATGGTTAATTTTGTAATTGATTTGTTTCTTGCAGATACCACATTTGATGCTGGTGGAGAAAAGGAAAGAATTGACAGAGAAAAACGAGACCGCGAGATGCAAGATGAAATTTACAATACATTGCCAGCTGAACGCGCTCTCCAGTATTCTGTAATCCTTGCTGAAGTCAACAGAAAATTTCTCACACAGAATTTCAAACCGAGTTAGTTTTGACAACTGGTGAAGACGAAGTACTGAACTGTTTTTCTGGTCAAATTTCTCTGTTGCGTACAATAGGAAAAGCGAGACAAACACTTGGATAGTACAACATGTTTTAGAACTCAAACTTTCTTGTCATAAACACACATTATCATCATCTAAAAAATTGATGCTGAAAGTATTAGCTGAGCTTGGTGCGCAAGTGAAGTTGTGGAACTGTATGTAGTTCAGTTATGTAATGGTGTTGTCATCTGATGTTCGTGCAAGGGAAAGCTTATGGTGTGTTTGTAGGGGGAGGGGGGCTGGTGCAACAGAACGTCTGTACATGTATATGTCCTGAATTGCATTTGACATCATCTACCCATTGCCTTTGTCATCAACATGTATATACATGTGCAATTGCCATAATAAATCAGTATTATATAAAACCATTTATTTTGTTTCATTTTCTCAAAATATTAAACAGCTTTACATTCACACTCTGCCCCAGTTTTTAACTCAGGCTGCCTAAAGGCATTGCAGCTGACCATAAGATGAAGGGGCATTCATTCTCCGACAGCACAATGGCAGCTTGTGAACTGTGAAATTCCCATAGTGAAATAACTTTGCAATATGTACATGTAATAGGGAATCCTCACCAATACCATCTTCAATGCACAATGTATTGTGTATGTTGCAACAATGAAAGTTGAAACTGATGGTCGCGACATTGAAAAAACTACAATTTATACACCAGTGCGTTGCCCGGTAATAAGGATGATCATTCCAAATATGGCCTCAGTAGGACAACATATACATGGTTCATCTCCCAATCTACTGGTACCGTACAAATGAGCAGTCAAGAAAAATCCTCACTCTGTGGGTCACCTTAGCCCAACGCAGGGGGCAAATATGTTGATCAGATAACATAACTAAGAAGTCCTTCCTGAATGTATGAGTACACAAAGTTTTTCCAATCAGTATCGCTTCTTTCGTAAAATTTCTGGTTTCCAGTTGATAGGATGCGTTTCTTCGGTCTGAAAAAAATGAGATCAGAAAATAATTGCCGATTTGGTGAAAACTGTCATAAATAATGAACTCAAGACTTCTGATTTGACGTATCTGCCATCAATGATTTACAAGTACACCTCACTTAAATATGAAATGTTCTTTGCAAGTTTGGCAATGGCTGTCAAACCATGCGGGCCTACATGCATGTGCATGCCATGTACATGTACCGGTAGCCGGCACGCATCTACATGTACATAGCCTACACATGTATATATGTTCCGAATTGAAACCAGTTTGCAACACTTACAGCTGTATCATCTTCCTTGTATATCTTGATTGTTTTATCAGCCTCTGCGGTCAAGAGTCGACTTCCGCTCTGGTCGAAGCAAACACGGAAAATACCACTCTCGGAATCTATTGAGCCAGGCTGGACAGTCGTCTGGATGCGTTGAAAGTTGTAGCCGGATTTCCAGTCCCAGAATTGCATTGAGCCATTGTCACCTAATGAAAAGCAATGATATTCATTTGTAAAAGGAGCTGGACGTCCAAGTTGTAAACACTCACTCTGGTTCTCTATCCACACTACGCCTGCGGTGCTGCCACCTATTGTCGGTGATATGTACTGACGTGAATATCGTGAGTGAGTTGTATTGGACCGGGCACCAGTCTAACGATCACTGGTGCTGCCACCTTCACAAAGGAATAAAACTAGTTTGCTGGCCACTGTTTGTAAACAAACCAGTTTGTTTACAACTTGGACGTCCAGCTCCTTTAAGGTCTCATAGTGAAAATTCAGTCACAGATACCCGACCAAACAAGTAAAACTGTGTAGTTACCCAGAGGCGATTCCTAGATTTGCAAGTCCAATGAAGACTTTTGACAAAAATACTCAGAAATGCATACTGTAAACCGTGAAATTTTCGCGTGCGTTTTATTTTCGGGATTTTCGCGTTCAAGGGTCAAAACGCGAACATAAATCGCGCGAAAATTACTCTTCTTATTATTCTTTTGAAACTGAAGGGTTCCAATCGCGAATATTTATTCTCCGCGAATTCTAGATCACCAAAATCGCGAACATTTAGCATCGCGAAAATATCACGGTTTACAGTATTGACACATCATCCTCACCTGCAGATACAAGTACGTTATCTCCATTGACTGCCAAGCTGTTGACGATTGCATTATGGCCGGACAGATTCTGAATGAAATTGCCATCAGGGAACTTCCATTGTTTTATATTATCCGGTGACCCAGAGGCGAATGTATATCTGCAAAAGACATTAAAATACCACGCTACATGTGTGCTCAGAATCCCTATCTTGTTGACGAAGACGGCCCGGCAGTTATTTTCTGATCTTATTTTTAGTTTCAGACCGAAGAAACTCATACCCTTACTTGAATAGCAGTACAGGCGATTCTCGTATTCGCAGATCTGCGCACTTCCACTAAAATCTCAACCATAACCTCGATCTGAAACCAGGTGATGTGACGCAATCCATGATTCAGCTATGGTCAACTCTGACGCAACATCTTCGAAGTAACTGTTGTGGCCTAGGGTTGTCTGCATCACTCCATTCACTTTCAGAACGAGGTTATGGTTGAGATTTCGGCGGAAGTGTGCAGATCTTTGTCATTCACGTCATATTGTCTGTCAGTCAATTGGGTAGAGAGTGTGACACAGGTTCAGGTAGCGAAGCGCCAGGTCTAAAATATTCCTTTCGACAATTATAACTTACTGTGTTGGATGTAAGGTGAGGGCACGCACACTCTTTTTGTGATTGGTCAAAGTCACTTTCGATTTTCCAGCCGCGAGATCCCATAAACGTATCGAACAATCATGGCTTCCTGTGACAATCTGTAGGTATAGAAAACAGCATTAAAATGGCATCAACCTGTAATGGTAAACCACTACACTTTCTTTTCACGTCATGACTATTGGTATGACACAACTCAAGCCTGTGGGACAGCAGTATGGCCAGTACAGTTGAACCTCGTTTCAACATACATGTACCCCATTTGCAACGTTTTTACCCCTATAACGTTCACATTTCAAAGTCCCGATTTCCCGTAATTCATTTTCCATTTGCCAAATTTGCCTAGAGCTAACACCTTTATAATGTAAACTTCATTGTAGTACTCCCTGTGAATGGCTGGTGTAACTCCCATAAATGCGGCGTGGTCCTGAGCACATCGGTTCGTGAAGGCTAAAATAGTCTCTCACTTTCGAAAGGGAGGTCCCAGACGAAGCTCAGCCAAGACAATGGATTTGCGAAGTAATTTTATTGGAAATGGTTAGAACGAACTACCGTTATAATGTTCTGATTCGTTATGTCCCTGGAGGTACGTTGTAATGAGGTTCGACTGTACTAAAGTCTTTCCTTCCTTCTCATTTGAAAGAATGTGGTAAAACTGACATGTCTGTAAGGTCAGAAATTTACTGGAACATGTCTGACCTTCTCACACTAATGCATGTAATGTAATTACCTGTGGTTCCGGTGCCTGGCATTTCACCTCGGCAACAGTGTTGGTGTGTCCAGTTAATGTAAATATACAGGCTTTTGTCCTCATGTCCCAAACCTGCAAAGACAATATCATATTCCTGAATATATTTTAATCGAGTAGAACTGTTATGTACCTTAATCTGTTATAGAATACTCGGCCTAAACATCGCATATTCATACAGCTATTCCTTCAGGAAAAAGATAAGTAATGTCAGATATCTCTGCATAACCTTGTGCTTACCCTGGCAGTGGCATCTCTTGAACACGTTGTGAGAATATCGATGGTGGGATGTAGGTCCATGCCGTATATGGCACTGAGATGACCGTGGTAGTGACGGATGGTCTGCAATGGAAGAAAAGTGTACCTCAGGAACAGGAAAAGATGGCTAGGATATGTGCCGAAACCGCAGACAAAGAAAGGTGATGTCAGAAATCACTGATTTCATTTCCTCGATACTGTCACAAGGGGTGCCCTCTGTTCCAATATTATTCATAATGAGGCCTACAGTCTGCTACCGGTACGGTTACAATCAGATCAGGACAAATTCATACCTTATTATATTCCAGATCCCAACATTTGACTTGCTTATCCTCTCCACAGGAAAACAGATACGGATGGCGTGAACTAACGGCTAAACCTCGCACGGTGCTGATATGACCTGTGAGAGAGAGTTTCAGAGTCCCAGTGGCGAGATCCCAAATCTGTAAAAGGAAACGGAATAGGAAAATGAACGAATTAACAATCTAGAACAGCAGTGGTCTCTCGAAACGCATCAAAAGATGACAATGCCCATCAGACCAGCACAAAACACAAATACATGTTTTGTAACTCCAGTGTTTTCCCTGGGATTTAGGTGAAACGTGACGGTCGCCTGACGCGCGAAGCGCGGCAGACGAGGCGCGTAGCGCCGAGCGGGGGGGTGNACTTGACTTCTGAGGTCGATCGACTGGAATGAATTCATCATGATCTGTTTTGAATTACCATCATCTATGTAATCATGTCGTACATGTAGGCTTACATGTACTTTGTGCATTCAAGCACCCAGCCAAAGTTGGATGTTTCGATCATATTAAATTGATGTAGGCCTAGGCCTCTATGTTCCGTCGACCCATCCTCCTCGGTCGCCAGATTCGGCAAACGTTTGGAACAAACCGTCTGTGAAGTTCGTGTCAACGATATACACCCAAACGTTTTGGAGCGAGGGGAAGAAAATGTTTCAACTTCGTTTCATACCATCCAAACGTTTGTCTCCCTGAGAAACGTTTCTCATGACAAAAATATCAAACGAAATTGCAACGAAAATGTATGCTATGCCAAACGTTTTTCAGTCAGTTCTCAAACGAATTTTTTCGTTTGAATTTCGTTTTAAAAAAGCCTTTTCAAATTCGTTTAAACGAATTCCACACGTTTCTATTTTGGAGACGATCCCTAACAACCATCTTCCTCTGTTGCGTCCGTATGAAAACAAGCGTTGGGAGTGCTCAGAATGCGTGTCGGCCGATTTTTTTTGCGTGACGGTGGATATTTTAAGCGTGGCGGTTCCACTACGTAGATTTTTTAATGTGGCGCAGGCACAGACGTTTGCATTCTAAACGTGACGGGCCGTCACGTGTTTTTTAATCAGGGAAAACACTGAACTCAATCTAATCAATCAACCATTCCACAATTGGACAAAGAATAAAATTCATATTGGACATGAATAATAAACATTACAGAGCAAAATGTTCAAAACCAAGGAGTCTTACCTTAATGACCCTGTCAGCAGACCCAGTAGCAAACCATTCATTTCCTGGCTCAACAGCAATACATCGCACCCAACCGAGATGTCCGCTAACCACCCGGTATAATTTCCACGGAGCATGCCAAGTTGGCTTTGGCATGGTCGGTGCCTTTTTTGGAACAAGCGCTTGGTTCTTCATTTTATCCACCTGCACCAAGGCTTTTGATTGACTCGGTGGAGCATATCTTTCTACAGCCCCGGCATGCTGTTGAATTTCTTGAACACCAGCTGCCTCTAATCTGAAAACGAACCACATTTCGTTGGAAGAGAACTTTGAAAAATGTGACCCTCTGCCACAGAGCCAGTGTAAAGTCGCACGGAAAATGAGCCTAAACGTACTGACATGACACCAGGAGATAATGATAGAGGCAGGATCACTCAGACTTCACAACAGACAGACAACACGGAAATTGACAAATATAACCTTCCGCCACAAAACCAATCATCAGTCACTCTGACATTGGCAAGTTGGGACCAATGCATTTGTCAATTTCAGTATTGTCTGCCTGTCTGTTATGAAGTCTGAGCGATTCTTTTTCTATCTTTATCTCCTGGTGTCATGTTGGTACGTTTAGGCTCATTTTCCATGTGACTTAACACTGGTTTTGTAGCGGAGGGTCACAAATGTGTGTCAAAGCTCAAAATATCAGTCTGAATTATCTGGATCTAAAACCTAAAGAAGTATTTACCTCTGCTGTGTCATGTATTCACCCCCAATCTGCTGTATTCCATTCATAGACGGATCTGTCTGCTCCATGGTACCATCACTCAAAGTGACCCCCGGTGCTGAAGGATAGGGGTGAGTACCCAAAATGGTCGAATCGGCATTCTCTATAAAATGCAATGAGATACAGTTAGATTTCACATGATGTAATACATCAACGGACAAGACATGTATTTCATACAGAAAACACCACATTTTGCAACATGACGCTACCTCATTTACAGACTATTATTCATATTAAACAGTGCAAATTGTATCATATCGATTTGTCTCACAATATCATCTACATTCTACAAATTTAGAGGTGCACTTCACACCAGCCTTACCCCATGAATTTTGATCTCCATACGGTCCAACAGCTTGGTCAGATGCTCGTTGTTTTTGCAGCTTTGGGTTTGGTAGATGTTCCACAAGCCCGTATTCATCTTTAAGTTTGCATCGCCTTCGAATTTCTGCACTGAAAATGTAAAAGTGGAGACTGAATAGGGATGGCTTCTCCACCATATTAGAAAGGGCACTAACAATGGGCCATATGAATGAAGACAAGCAAATGCTTTTACTTCAGGTTTGTACAGCATTGCCTTGTGCATTTGTGTTGCAAAATTCAAGAAAAAGCATTTATTAGTCTTTATTCATATGACCCCCATGACTGAACAATTGACAAGTTTAGCCACAATCACACTGTCCTGGGTGCAGGAAAAGCAAGCTGCAACAGGAGGTTCAAAGGGTCAAACTTGCAGTTACATGTATCTCTTGAGTCAGCAGTTTGCTGAATAATTATTGAAGTGAGAAATGATCTGAATCATTGAATGTCTGGATATTTCGGGCACTGTAACCATTAATCAATGATCATCATCAACATTTGCAAACAAAAACACATACCTTTTATCATCAGGGAGTGGTATGTTAGCCTGGTCGGAGAGGAACATGTCGTGTGTTCTCTTCAAGGATCTGAACACTAGGGTGTGAACTGAATGTTTTTGAACCTCCTGCAAGTAGAAATGATAAGTTGAGGTGTGCTGTTCCTGTTAGCTGTGGTGCAAGACGAACATGCCACGTGATCATGTCAACGACGATGATAGGCCTACGTCAAAATAAGGATCGAGCACTACCGGTACAGCTAATTGGCGTGTCCTGGCAATACACAGGCAGGCCCATGGCCTAGTCTGGTATTCATTTATCTCTGTGTATTGCCAAGACACGGCACCTTTTCCTCTACCCCTGTGCGTTGTCATGTCTTCACTTTGTTTGCACAGTTTAATGTATTTCCAACCCTTATGTATCTGTTTCATACGGTGCAATAAACTATTATTTGTAATTCATAATTCGCTAATCCAACGGCACATCATGACAGCGGCAGATCACGTGCCATCCGGCCCAGCCCCAGGCCATGGCATGCCACTTCCAAGTCAGAACAATGTAACAATGGACTGGTAATTATATATAATAACCACGGGGCACGGGCACAGACGGTACGGTGGAATGCTGCAGGCATGTAATTGTAATTGTAATTGTAATTGTAATTGTAGGCCTACATGTATTAACACAACAATGCACGTGCATGCAAGTGCACAGTCTGTGCCACACACAGAACAAGTCAACCAACCATTCCATTCCATTGATTGTCAACCTACCTCCACCATGATTATCGGAACTGTGTGGGAAAACAATAATTCAACACAGATGAAACCTCTTTAATTGAATGTTTTGTTGACAATGTTGCCTGTCTGTAGCAGGGATAAGGTCTACATTCGCTGAAAATACTCGATAAACGTGATAAAGACGAAGGGGCACTTTATCGCGATTGGGCTCTTCTTTCTTGAATGCTGGGAGTCTTGCTTTGATGACGTCACTAACTGAGCATTTTCAACCTCGTCCCCAGGACAAAGGCAGGGCAACGTCCCTGGATTCGCAAATCAAATCCTGATTGGTCGGGGCCATGAACCAATTATCGAGTTTGCAAAGAGCCAAATTTAAAATTGTTTTTCCAGCGTCTCCGACAGTGCAGAGGACCGAGGTTGAAGGAGGACCTCGAAACGAGGTTGACGATTTGAACTAAAAATCATTTGTTTACTGTCAGTAGCATCAGTTACAGCCAATGACCCAACCGATGAGGATGTTCGCAAGTCCAGTCCATGAAATTGACACCAAATCAACCAATTCATGCCATGATGAGTGGTCAGAGTGGGTTCCCGCGATCAGTTTGAATAGTTTGACGTCATCCCGTCATCTTCATCTCTGAATCCGGGAATCAGAGTGAATTGCTACTTTGTATACAGCTAGCATGACACTCACGACGCTGCACGTCACACGAACGCTGGTCTCGATGTAGTTTTCCGTCGGAATTCGACAATTTCTTTGGGACAACAGAAGGTAAGTTGAATATCAATCATTAGTGTAGGGTTACCTGAGTGTCTTGATCACAGTTTTTATTAGTTATGCAGCATTATAATAACTTTGCTGGGGTGATCAAGTCGGCCGGGCGGTGTTTTTCAAGTTGCATCCTACGCCACTTTACCGTCTGCTTGGGCTGACGCCGTTGAAAAGACTTGCCCTGCATGTCACTTCTGGGTTGAAAGTTAGGCTACTTGAATGTAGGCCTACCGTCTGACCGTATTTCAATGTAATTTGGATACACGAAATAAAGATTTTGATGAAAATCTGAGTCAAAAAGGGACAGTCTGGAAACTGTCATGACTGTCGCATGTCCGATGCATATGAAGATACATTGTTACAGTTGCAAATCGTCATGCGTGTCACTGTGCACACGACATGCATGATTGGCCGGCACCATCCGTTGACTGCTGATGGTTGGATCGAGGAGGCTGCCCAAATCATTTGGACGACGTACCGGTACCTTGGAGAGGAGGCTTATCAAGGTAAGTGGAAATCATCAAAATCATATCAAGGTAAGTGGAAATTGATCAAATATTAAAATTGGGCCTATTAAAATTGCTTCATCATTACAAAAAATTATATCTGATATGTATTGTGATTTGATTACATGAGTCCCTGATCACCATCCCCGGCCTGAAAAGGCCCCTCTCCTGTTGCCCCCTCTGCCCCCCCCCCCCAAAAAATCATAAAGGTACAATGTAAAGGTAAACCTATGCACAAATCAGATATAGCAATATTGATTGAAATCTGCAAATTCAATGCTGACCACTCCACCTTCATATTACTGCCCGAAAGATTGAAATCTGCTATCCTTTCTATGACCAATAGTAATCTATGAGATCAAATTAATTTCCGGAGTATTAACCCTGCTCTACACAGAACCTACCTACTTAAACAAATTTAGCGTATTCTGCACGCCAAAATGCGGTGATTTTACGTTGTATGCCTACGATTTGATTTCTTGCACAAAGAAAAGTGTCTCAGATACCTGCACGCTGTAAATTTTTGTTTTAAACTTCAAAATAAAACAGAAATTTTCTCCTTCAAAGTCTCCAATCCATCCCCAAAAACTTTCCCCTCCAGTTCTTGGCCCTTTATTGGGGTTTCTGTATTGGTGTAATGTAGAACGAGGGCGGTTTACTAGTATCAGACTTTAAAAACCATCAAGCAATTTAAGAAAAAAAATACATACAGGACCGAAAATCTCAGTCAAGGCTGGAATTCCACCTCGTGCTATCAACAACAACAACAACAAAACGATACTCGTCGTCGTCGTCTGTCATCGGGTCTAAAGCGCCCGTCACACTGTCCCGAATTTGACACCCGATGGCCATACGAATTATGGAAACTTTTGGAAATCTTACTGATAAATGCCAGCCTGAAGAAGACCCCGGTTGGGATCGAAAATTTGCAAGATTCTGGAAGTTCACTTTGGGGCCATCTTCACGCGAAATTCAAAATTCCATATTCGTGTGGCCATCGTCTAATTTCGGGACAGTGTGACACGGGCTTTAAGCCTGCCGCACACGGGCGATTTTTCGAGCCGATTTTCTAGGCCACCAGCCTTGCGACCACAGGAGCGACTGAACATATTTTTAGTTTTTTTAGTTTTTGTTGACTCGTTTGCGACAATATGCTTCATTGGAAGATCAGTGATGTCGCAGATGACATCACTGACCGACCTCAAAGGTAATTATCGCATGCAACGTAATAGTCGCATCGTCGCCCCCATTTTAAGCAAGGTTCATTGGCACACGGAATTGGTCCGATTCAGGTCCGCAAAAAATCTATCAAATGGACTTCAGCGTTGTCGTATCCGGAAAACTAGGGGCAAACAGACTGGAAACGGATCGGATCCGTGTGCCAATGAACCTTGCTTTAGTCGCCCGTGTGCGCTATGCTTAAGTAGTACAAAATGTAGTAACTACTTGTACATTTCGGTCGCGGATATTTGAGGTCCAAGCGCCCCGCGAAATCTACCGAAAGAAATTTCACAGGTCTCGGAAGAGCACTAAACTTTTGTTAGAGAGGTTTAGGAAAAATCAAGGTTTGTGGGTCGAGAAATCACGCGAGACGTGAAGGACGCGAAATTTGCCTCTGCCACCCACTTGGAGTCGTTCGTCGTCAGTGCCCGTCGTCGTCGTCATCTGTCTTCCGTCTCTTCAATGTCCGTTTATCATGCATCAACATCGTCAAATGATGTATAATTCATCAAAATCGGGCCAGGCGTTGCGGAGCTATCGCTGATAAACCTCGCGCCAATCGGAACTGGAATGAAGAGTAGGCCTACCCGTCGTCGTCGTCATCTGTCGTCGGGTCTAAGTAGTAGTACATGTAGTAAACTACATGTACATTTCGCGGATATTTGAGGTCCAAGCGCCCCGCGAAATCTACCGAATGAAATTTCACAGAGGTCTCGGAAGAGCACTAACTTTTGTTAGAGAGGTTTAGGAAAAATCATGGTTTGTGGGTGAAGAAATCACGCGAGACGTGAAGGACGCGAAATTCGCCTCTGCCACCCACTTGGAGTCGTTCGTCGTCAGTGCCCGTCGTCGTCGTCATCTGTCTTCCGTCTCTTCAATGTCCGTTATCATGCATCAACATCGTCAATGTCCTCGATCGTCGTCATCCGTCGTCAACACCGTCAGTAGCCGTCGTCGTCATCCAATAGGGAGGTTTCGCAAGCGCCCGGTTAGGCCATACGACAACGTTTATCTATTGTTTGGGTACACCCACACAATAGATAAACGTCGTCGTAGGGCCTAACCGGGCGCTTGCGAAACCTCCCTAGTGTCCATCGCCGTCCGCCGTGTAATGTAGAACGAATAGGGCATATTTTCACAACATCACCAGAAGACTGATGTCAGTGACATCAGTCTTCTGGTGTTGTGAAAATATGCCCTGTTTAACCCCTTCCTGATCCTACATGAGCTGGATACGTACACTTGTTGCTTTTAACCCCTCATTACCGAAAGCTAATATGGACTAAAATGTGTCCTGGCAGCAACCATCCCGACTGTGGTTTAGAACCCGAAATTCAATATAGTGAAAGGAATATTGTGGATGTCAGATAATGGTCAGGTTCCTTGACAAATACAATTTGTTTCCATGGAGTGGCTCCGCTATTTACCTAGAGGCAAAGAGAACTAGCTCGCCATCCTAAGGGTGCCATGGAAGCATTTTGTACCTGTTAGCTGCTGACCATTGGACCATGGATCTTGGTGTAGGCCCCCCTATTCTTGAAACCCTATTTTCATCACACATGTAATTTGTTTACCTTACAAGCAGTCTTCAAATGCCTGCTATGATTTAAAAAATATTTCAGTTACATGTATTTTTTTTTGTTATACATAAAATAAAAAAGTCTAAAAATAGCATCATTCACATTATAGAGTCGGTGAATTTTTACTCGAATATCACTAAATCCTCTAAAGTAGTAGTCGTCTGGAGGGCCATTTACTGTATCAGACTTTAAAAAACCATCAAGCAATTTAAGAAAAAAATACATGTAGAGGACCGAAAATCTCAGTCAAGGCTGATCAACAACAACATTAACAACAAACGAACCAGGGTCCGTATGCATAAAACATCTTAAGTGGATGTAAGATTTCCCTTATCTTTTGTTTGGAACAATAGTTTAAGGGAAATTTTACACTTAAGATCTTTTGTGCATACGGCCCCTAAGCTGCCGCACATAAAATGATAAGTTATGGGTTCACCGTTAGTTGTCTACCGATCTGATTATCAGATCGGCAGGTTTATCTTCACATGAAAAACCGCCGCCCAGTTCCACCAATGTGCGTTTCATGTAGCTTGTTTTTCACAGGAAAATTGAGTACTACCACACATTCACCATGAGCAATTAAGTAAAAAAAACTTCCCATTTGCCTGTGCAAAACGTAAAACACTGTTCATATGATACGTGCCTTTCGTCGCTAGTTGTCCGTCGTCGTTCGTCGTCAGTACCCGTCGTCGTCGTCGTCATCTGTCATAGGGTCTAAGTAGTAGTAAACTAGTACCTGTCCATTTCGCGGACATTTGAGGTCCAAGCGCCCCGCGAAATCTACCGAATGAAATTTCACAGTGGTCTAGGAAGGGCACTAAACTTTTGTTAGAGAGGTTTAGGAAAAATCAAGGTTTGTGGATCGAGAAAGCACGCGAGACGTGAAGGACGCGAAATTTGCCTCTGCTACCCACTTGGAGTGGTTCGTCGTCAGTGTCCGTCGTCATCTGTCTTCCGTCTTCAGTGTCCGTTATCATCCGTCAACATCGTCAATGTACGCGATCGTCGTCATCCGTCAACATGGTCAGTACCCAGCGTCGTCACTCATGCAATGACCATCGCCGTCCGCCCTCGCCGACCGTGTCCACACAATTCGTTTCGTATAACGGGTCGAAAGACCACCCACAGAATTTCTGTTTGATCCCAAACTTCGTGTTTCCAAATGGCGGCAAAGCTGAAAAAGAAGAAAATTCCTGCCATATGATTTCTCCTTCTCTGATGTTCCATGATACTTATTTGTCCATATGACCTGCTGTGAAAGGTCACAAGGGTCAATCTTCACTTCGAATTACGACGATTTAAGAGCGGTTTACACATGCAATTTTTTATATTGCAACTTCATGCAACTTGTTCCATAAACCTGATGAGACCAAAAAGTTTCATCAAAGTTGGATGTGAAAACGGGCATGCAACTTGTTGCAACTAGATCACGCTGGATGTTGCTATGTGTAAAAACGTCACAGGTAGACTGCAACAAGTTGCAGGTTGCAGCAACTTGCAACTTGGTGCAATCTAGTGTAAACCCTCCTTTTCGGCTACAGGTCCCAAAGATCAGCAGCTCGCACAGCAGATCATGCTCGGCCACCAAAACCTCCGGACTGATAAAGTCAAAGTGGTTGTGATATTTCTCCGTGAAGACAAAATTGAGAGATCTTTTTTTCAAATTGTTTTCAGAAGCGAAGGATACATGTACATAAAACATTGCGTTTTGACATGATATATTACCAGTAGGCCTATATGTACACTTCACCGATGCAGTCTCCTGCCGATTATTCATTCCTTTATGTATGGCACGAATCTAGCTCATTTACTAAGAAGCTGAACAGATCAATGCCATTTTTAGTGTACTCGTAAATTATTACAAATTACAAAGACATCATACAGCGCACAGATAAAAATTGTAACGTCATTTGATTCGTGTGATAGACTCCTGGGTTTCATCTATTCCGCGGGGAAGCACCCTCCACACACACACACGGTTTCTGGACAAACTCCCCATCCCTTAGGCCTTTAATCAGGCACATCCTCTGATCTTGTGGGCCTAAGGCTGAGTTTACATTGAGGCACACGCGACACGAACACACAGGCGAACAAAGGTTTCATGGAGATCCATTGTGAAGCCATTGTTCGCCTGCGTATTCGTGTCGCGTGTGCCTCGATGTAAACTCAGCCTAAGGCTGAGTTTACATCGAGGCACACGCGACATGAACACGCTGGCGAACAAAGGTTTCATGGGAATGAATGCTCTGATTGTTCGCCTGCGTGTTCGTGTCGTGTGTGCCTCGATGTAAACTCAGCCTAATACACCCGTCACACTTAGTTCGAATCAGCAGGAATCAAGCAGAACCAGCCGGAATGAGAAAGTTTGCAAAATTCTAGCCAGATTCGGGAGAGCTTCGAAGGACACTTGGAATGCACCTCGATAATTTCGAACAGGTCCAAGACATTATGACAGACCACAGGAATGGCCTTGTAGTCAGAATCCAGTCAGAATATTTAGAATGTTCTTCGAATGTCCAGGAATGAACTACGAATTGTCATTCCAACGGCATTCCTGCTCATTCTGCCTCT
>NMRB01000207.1:152463-178193 GCA_002633025.1 Notospermus geniculatus
TTAATGAACACATATCACATAAAACTCAATATTAAATTTCGTTCTCTTAAAACCTTACTGTATTGCCTATCTGTGTGAAACTTTGTCAAGTTAATTTTTACATTTCACAAAATATGGATATCTGTGCAGTTTTGATGCAAAATGCCCTTTTATCAGAATTGGAGGAGTTTAATGAACAACATTTTCAGTTTCACAGTTACAATCGTTTTCAACCCCTGAACAGTCAGTGTAGGTTGAAAGAGTGGAATGAAAAGTCAACTTAGTTTCACACACTCGAATTGACCTACTCGAATATGCTGCACATGCTAAAGCGATTCATTGAAGTCTGGATGGGCTAATTCCTAGTCCAAATATTTATTCCATAATACAAATTACAGTTAATTACGGCACGACAATGAGCGAACACAATGCATTCTTGTACTGACCGACCATCGACGCTGTCAGGCTTGAGTAGGCCGGTGGGGGTGTGCGTAATTGTGGACATAGTAAAATCAGCTTTCTCGAAGCGAATTCGCCGGAAAAACAACTTCACAAATTCCTTATTTCTGGGTCGTTTTCGACATTTAAAAAACTTTTATCCAGTACCAAAGTCATTCTAGAAAGAATGGAGTTACTTGCGCATCAATCGGGCCAATACCAACCGAGATTTTAGTCTTAGGCAGAAGCCCAATCTGTAGTTAATCTATGAGTAAACATGCTAATTGCACCTCCCCACATCAAAGGTAAGGGGAGGTGACCGCCGTCCCTGGAGTAATGGGCAGAAAAACGTAATGGAGAAGCTAACTACATATATGTGACATGTATTGCAAGTAAAATTCACTGAACATCAACATTTGAGCAAAAATCTGTAGGTTACCAGTGTACGCCAGTAATGAAGATACCTATTATATGAGCCTAATAGCTAGCTGCCTGTGGAGTCCCTCTAAAGCTCTTTTTGCCAAAAAAGCCAGTTTCATTTTAGGGACCCAAACTGCTCACGACATTGATGCTGAATATCTCGCGAACAACGATCTGCCACTCTTTTCATAGCATTCACTGAACGGCGTTGTCGTGATTTGGCACAAGACGACCGCTGACTGGATGGTTGGAATCTGCGCCATCTAGCGTTGATAATTAGGATTTGGCGCTATTTCCGATGCGAGAACGTGTAGATACCATAGTATAGGTGAACCCGCCCACGGATTACAGTGTGAGAGTAATCCTGATTTTTGGCGTTCATTGTGTGAAAGGAATGAAAGGGGCACAACAATTCCTTTACTCTGCAGGTTGGGCCCTTTTTGCGATATTTCTTTGGCCAAGGTTGCACGCAGTGCCGCCACCAAATAACTGTGATAAAGTCCAGTGTTCTCCGCATGGCTTGTTGTAAGGGTGGCCCACCCAGATCTACCTTGGCATGTTACCACCCTACCTAAGCCACCCTACCTTGCAATCCAACTTTTTAATGGTTTTCTATTACACTCCTTTCCTTACCACCCTATATCTTACATGTAATTTGCAAAGTAACGGAAAAACCTGGAATTTCAAGGGTACCACCCTACATTAAGAAATCATGCGGAGAACACTGAAAGTCGTACTGAATTGTTTGCACAGGCCTACACCGTTATGCCATGAATCTGCTTCTCTCGAACAGGCCTGTGCCAAGCCTTTTACACATACGTAGATAGGCCTAGCGAATTGAAATGTTCAATCAATGACCGACATGACCGAGTGACATATAGGCCTACATGTAAGTCGTCTGTTACTAGTGATAGGCCCACCAGAAACGATGGCTCCCTCCGTCATGTCCGTCGAATTGAATTACCCGGTGGCATAGCCATAATCCAAGATGTAACAAGTTGTTGGTGGTGCCACCCTCGTCCCCCCCCCCCCGCCNCCATGTGTTTCTTAGACCAATAAATGAGATGTTAGTTAGAAACCAATGAGTCAAGTCGTGCTTTTCTGCTCTCTCCTGGATCTCTTCAAAAAATTTTCTAAACAGGTGTAACATAGGTGAGTGTTTCTGTGGCTCAGTGTTCCCCAACAATAGACGCGGCCTAGAATGGTTATTGCTGGGTTAGTTGCCGCTTAATCCGTCAGGAGGGAAACAATAAGAAAAACACAGAAATACGGGGAACACTGATCGACGTTACACCGGGGAGAGAAGAATAACAATTCTCAGAGTAGGCTAAACCAGGGTATAGTTATCACCTCCTTTATGCATACGGGCCATAATGTCCCAAACATAGGTGCACCTAACTTTCGGCACCCTACTTATGGAGGTGGTCTGCATGCCCCCAAGTGATATAAACGTATGGGGGTTACCTATTTTGACGCCTAAGTGGGGTACCTATCATAAGGTCATATTCATGAAACATCTTAGCGTTGGCAGGGTGCCTATATGTGCCCCTATGTGTGTATGTGTGTATGTAATAAGCTGATGAGCACCAAGGCAATTACGCGATGTTAGCCAGCTTCTCATTGGCTATTACTTTTAAAGTACAAAAGAATGCTGAGGGATTTCCCCGCCATTCCATTAATCGTTTTTCCCTCGCGGGTTTTGAATATTTTAACGATCTTTTTTCTTTATTTGCGCATATATACCCTGCATGACAAACACGGCCTTCATCCAAGACTGGGTTTCTTTACTCATTGTGAACGAGAAGTGACAACACTTATTTTTCATTCACCACCACAACTCACAATAGTGAAGAGGGCCAGTTTAGAGGCCGGTGTCAAAGGTGTTGCACGGGTGGCCAGAAGTATTTTGATAAAAGTGCCCCAAAACCAAATTTCTACACAGAATAGTTGAAATTTTATGATATGTTATGAAAGGCCTCGGTGAGTAGAACACAGTGATGTAAAAAGGGGCTGGAGGAAAAATGGACTAATGTCCAAATCGTGCATAGTTCGGAAACTATTTGGTCAATTTGGTTGAAATCCGCAGTGATGACCCTTCACACCAATTGCTTAAGAGACACCATAAAGAAAAAACTAAATACTAATTATCTAAAACAAAGCTTTTTTCAACCTCCCAAAAATGTGAGAAATAATCATTTTTGGACTCAAAATTGATATATAGGCCTTCTTAAATAATATTCAAAACAATTCCTGCTGAAGACATTGGAATATTTTGGTGCAATCAAGTTAAAATATAGTTAATTACTTTGTGTCATTAGGGGGTGTTCCTACTGCTGGAATAGCCACAACATTACCCATATAATACATCCAGGCCTGTCATGGCTGGCGGACTCCAAGCTGAGGTCAGCTGGTAAATAGACATATTATGGATCAATGACTCACTGCTGACAATAAGCTGTGTCAGGCCTTGATTCCAATAGTGGATTGGATTAACCCATAAAATAGTGAGGCACAAAGAATTCACTGACAAGACTTCCTATGAACANCCAAACAACATTCAAACCGTTTCAACTGGACAAGATCGGAAAAGAAGAACGCTACACTATAAGAAGCATCGCAGGACAAATGCTCAAGTTAGGTGAATCTCTGGGCCTTATACTGTGACGCAATGAATCATAACATGGTTTTCCAGGGCACCTTTTATTATTTGGAGTTAGGCTGTTACTCTTAGTGAGCACACCCGTGAATTAGTTGGTGGTGGAAAATCATCTACTAATTACCCATTTTTCTCCTGTTATAATAGGAACTAAGCATGATTTGATAATCATACATATTCAGTAACTAGCCCTTGTACCCCCACACTGACCTCATGGATTTTAAGTAAGAAATGTAGCATTTATGATAAGAAATGAAAAAGCATTGTTTTCGGCACTGTTACGTAATATTTCAATTTCTCTTCACATTGTTTCTTAATCATTTGGTGTGAAGGGTCATCACTGCGAATTACGTCCGAATTGACAAAATAATTTCCAAACTATGCACGATTTGGACATTAGTCCATTTTTCCTCCAGCCCCTTTTGAATGAAATCATGCAAATAAAAAAGTAGCAAAAAACATATCTTTATAAAATTCTTTGTGTCAAATGCGGCTTTCAGCGGAATTTTTCGACGTTGATACCATAAAATTTCATCTACTACATTGGTTTGGAGATATTAAAGATAAACTGCTGTCCATTTATTTTTGGCCATGAGCGTACAATACATATGATCACACCAAATTAGAAGATACTAGGTAAAACAGCCACGAGACGTGGAACGAAATCGCAAAATTTTCAACTTTGACCTCTGTGACCTTGAATTGAAAAGTGGGTCAAATCAAAAACCTGATGCATACCTCATACACGATAATGAAAATTTCGATATGATGCAGTCGTTAGTTTAGAAATTATTTAAGTTTACGCTTTGGCCATCTGGTGGCCAAGCAAAGAACCGAATCGGACCGAAACTTAATGTCATAGCTCATCTGACATAGGGGTGTATATACCAAGTTTCAGGTCAATAACCCCCAAGTTACCTTGAAGAGTAGGTCAAATCATAAACCTGTTACATGTCAAGTCGCCTTCATTACATGCACCTATGATAAAAATTTGGAGACATTTGGAGTCATTAGTTTAGGAGTTATTGCAATATGGCACCTGATGGCCAAGCCAAGAATCGAATCGGCCCAAAACTAGGTCATCTGACATAGGGGTATACATGTATTGAATTTCAGGTCAATACCCCAGTGCTTACGTAATGTTCCACCAAAAGGCAAAATTCCGAACTTTGACCTCTGTAACCTTGAAAAGTAGGTCAAATCAAAAACCCGTTGGATATATTATGTATCCTCATTGGTTGAGTTGTAAACTTAACTTAAACGTCACAACACCTATGAAGAAATTTTGGACAAGACCCAGTCAAGAGTCCAGGGGAGTCTAGACAGGAGTCCTGCACTTTTGTGTTTTTGTTTTCCGCCACCTGGTGGCCAAGCCGAGAATCGAATCGGACCGAAACTTGGTGTTAAAGGTCATCTGACCTAGGGTTTATATGTACCAAGTTTCAGATCCATAGCCCCAGCGGTTACGACACGTCCCTGCTAACTGACGACGGACGCTGCACCACAACAAGAGCTCACACCAGGTGAGATAAAAATAAGTTTAAGACATGGTGTCCTGTCCTCGAGTCGCTCCGCTGATGCGAGTAGCCTGGTTCCCTGGCCACCGTCTGATGCCGCTGTGTAGACGTAGGCCAGGCAGTAGCCGCTGTAGCACGATGAAATGTGGCGTCATTACATCGGGATAACCTATTTTGGGCATGAGACAAAGCCAGCCTACCTATTCGGCGTATTCGATTGGAAAAGGTAATGAAATGGCCAGGGCCATTGTGCTCACCTCTGTGACAGAGTATGAAGTGTGAGTAGCCTGGTGATACACTGAATGGTGAAGGATTAGTGCAGAAACATCGTAACATTTACTACCGATGAGATATGGCGAAAGTCAATTTTTCAAGATGGCCGCCTGGCAGCCATGTTGAAGTCCAATCGAACCGAAATTTGGCATATAAGTAGACGGTACCAAGACACGTATTTAGGCACGGTTAAAGCATACTAGCTCCCACTATTTATGAGGTGTGGGTCGAAGTCCATTTTTCAAGATGGCTCCCTGGCGGCCATATTTGACGTCGAATCTGACTGAAATTTACCATATATTTATATGGTACCTAGATACATATTTTGACAACGTTAAAACATCCTACCTACTCCTATTTATAAAATTTGGGTCAAAGTCCATTTTTCAAGATGGCTTCCTGGCGGCCATATTTGATGTCCGATCGGGTTGAAATTTGGTGCATTCGTGTAGGGTGCCTAGATATATCTTCACACCAAATCACAACACTCTATGCCACCAAACAGTGAATTTTGAACTTTGACCTCTGTGACCTTGAAAAGTAGGTCAAATCAAAAACCCGGGATTTATGTGATGAAGTCTCATCAGAGGAACCCACCATAAAAGTTTCGTGGTTCTAGCTAACCGCGTTCAGGAGATACGGCCGAAAGAAGGTTTTCACAAAGCGCCCCCTACAGGCCAGAGTGTACAAGCAGCAGCGCTAAGTTTCGGTCCAGAGATAGTTTTTACCATAGGGTACCTGTACACCAAATTTCAAGTTTGTAACCCAAGCGGTTTAGAAACGTGCCACCCCTGTTAACGACGACGGACGACGACGACAGACGACGACGGACGACACACCATGGGAGAAGCTCACCTCACAGAGGTGAGCTAAAAAATACTTCAAACTCATTAATGCACGTTCTTTTCACTAATGTTGTATGTATCAAGTATTAATCATACTAAAATTTGACAAGAGTTTGTTTGTTTGTTTGTTTGTGTGTTTGTTCGCGATTTTCTCCGAGACTAATGAACGGATCGCCGCCAAACTTGGTATGCAAGTGCAGACGGGCCTGGGAAGTGTCCTTACGAAGCCCGAATTTTGATATCACTTATAGGTTTCGAAATATTAAGATATTAACGAAAATAACAATGCTGTTCAGGCCTATTGACGTCATGACGTCACCGAGATTGCCGTCGCGTCATCCGTGACGTCGGCAACGTCATGTGCGGCGGAATGACGTCATTACGCCACTCGAACGGGGATGACGTCATTAGGGATGTTTGGATTACGTTCCGAGCCTCGACTCGCACTCCAGAGGATTCCTTTTTGAGGGGGGAACTACGACATCAAATGCAACGGGGTTTTCCAAAGCAATGGTGTTTACCTCATTCACGAATAGAACCCGTCTGGGTGGTTAATTTATCTCCGACTTGAAAAACCCGAATTTTAGCACCTTGGAGTCGGAGCGGGAGTGGGAGTCGTACCAGATCTTAACCTCGCTATTACGTGCCCCAAGCGCTGCAAATGACGTGGTGATGCGTGCGTCTCGCATGAATTTAGCAGTTCCCCCAAACGGGTATTGCCTAGTTATTATAATCCATGTTTTTGTTCTATTATTATTCCCGAATTTGCCCTGTTCATTTGTCAGATTAATTGACGACTAAAAATCCCGAGGCCATATCCTTTACCAGGAATTCCTGGTAAACTCGCGGCTGCTGCCTGGCCACCGTCTACGCAGCGCCACCACACGGTGGCCAGAGAACCAGGCTATGATACGAGTACATATACATGTATTAGCGGAGCTGCTCGAGGACATGGGGCCCATGTAGACAGTTTTAAATATCTGATGCGTACCACCTTTACCAGACCAAAATGATTTCATATCTTCCAAATCCCGTTCTTTGCACTCATCTGCACAGCCAGCGGAAACACCCGGGAGACAAGCTAGGAGAACTCCTAGTACGACAGTGATGGCGACACCAAGCCTATCAGCGCCGGTCATTCTGCAATACAACAAAAAAACAGAAACTTATGGCCCGTCCACACGATCCGATTTTCGTCCGATTTTCATCCGATTTTCCGTCCAACATCCCCATCCAACATTCAGCCGATTTCCTATCCGATTTTTCATCCTACAACGTCCAACAACGTTCAACAAGTCTGGACAACTTCCAACAAATATTATATTGGATGAAAATTGGATCGTGCAGACGCATTTTGAACATGATCCTACATCATCCGATTTTTGTGGGATGTTGTTGGACGTTTTGCTGAAAATCGGATGATCTACTCTCCGACAGCGGCATTACGTCATCAACCTTTTCGACGAAGAGTGCAGCGATATGGGCAGTTATTCCCGCAAACAATACACGTTGCAAATCGCGAAGTTTTCTACCATGAGTGATGATGTCATCAACCTTTTCGGGCCGTCCATGCGGAGGAAAATCATGAATGCCCGGGGGTCCTCTGCACTCAATTCATGAAGAAGGGCGTGGTAAGCTCAGAAGGTCTGCCTGCGGCTAATCCACCCTCTTGTCCACACTCTAGTGGCCTTCTTTCGTCGCTTCCGTCGTCTGCGAACAACTAAGATGACAATTGTTGCCGCAGCGATCAAACCGATGCTCCCACCTTGAGCATCCATGTTTGGGCCCTTGAAAATTCCCCGGGCAAATCACTTTTTGGCGCCTAAACGTCATCCAACAATGATGTACAAAAATGGGATCGTCTGGACGGGAACCTACATACAGAGACTGTCCAACATTTCTGGGTTCTTATCCAACTTTTATGTTGGATGTTGGATTACTCGTCGAACGATGTTCGACGAGCCATCCAACATATTCAAACAAAAATCGGATCGTGTGGACGGGCCTGAATTAGTTTTCAAATGATTACTGTGAAGTCCCGAGAGTGCAGTTGCTACAAAGTACAGGAGACTTTATTTAGGCGTCTGGGCGACCTCTGGAACGTTGCAATTTCTAGACGCGTGCTATACTACGGACAGTCTGCTGTGTACACTGTGCCTTTCTTCTCCTCTGCGAAATTCTGACAAAAAAACAGCGAGGAATGACCAATTGTAATTAAGAATATGGACGATCCCAACTGCCGCGCTTTCTGGTGCCTTTGGCAACCATCCCTGCAAACATTGCGAACATGCGTTCAAACTACAATGAAATGGTCCAAGGACCATGTTTTCACCTGTAAGTGAATGTACCAGAAGAGCAGGTGACAATGTTAAATTAAAATGTTCCAGACAAGCCGTTCCAGAGTATTGATCCTGGTCAAAATGTGGCATACACATGCATGTAGAAGGTATTTAGAAACCAGGTTAGAACATTCTAAGTTACAGTCTGATATACATGTATGCACCGGCTATGGCAAGCCAAAGCGGAATTCATTCAAGGTTGTGGAATAAGTAAAATTCACTCAAGAATTAAAATATTGTCATATATGATTTTAAAAATTGTTCAACTTTGAAAAAAATATTGTCAACCTTGAATAAAATATTGTAAATCTTTAATAAAAAATTAATATTCATTGATAAACATTTTCAAATCTTGAATATATTAAAGTGGTCCTAAACCGCCAAGCAAAAGTTGGCACCCGATCATTTTCACCGCCCACGAAAATGGAACTTCCGATTTCCGCTCCTGGCTTCTGAGCATGCGCAGTACGCTACCTTCACTGAGTTTGTCAATCGTGCAAACCGCAATCTGACAGGATGCCGAAGCGAGAAGTGAAAGAAGGGAAAGGGCGGCCTTAAAAGGTAGCAAATGCCGACCAGCAGCTGTGGATTGTCCACAGGCATTATCGAAGTGGCTCATAATAGGTAGGTTTAGCAGCGTCACGATTTGGACTCCCGATTACGTTTTACGATTTCAAATCGTCAATGTTATTGTTGTAAGCGACCACTTCGTAGAGTTTTTACGCGGTAGCAAGCTGCTGTGCGTAAGTAAATTTACGTGCACTGTTTTTGTCCCGCCTCCCTCATAAGAAGCAGAAATAGACGTGTTATGAATGTTTTCCTATGAATTGGGAATCATGGAATCTGATGATAGGTTGTGGTATGAAGAGATAAGCAGGAAACGATCGAAATTTGGGCCGGAATTTGCCCTGCTGAATCGGCGGTCCTGCTGGCACTCCGGCTCCGCACGCCGCGCTGCGCTGATCGTAGCTACATGCACAGTGTGATGCATGCATGCATGTGCTAATGCATGTCATGGCTACGGCATCACCGCTGTCACATGCGATTGTGCACTCTGTAGGCTAGGTTATATAGGTCTGCGATACCATAGTCCAGGGGTTCTGCTGGAATAATTTATTTTGTAGCCAAATCTGTAATTTTTTTAATTATTTTGAAGCTTTTTTCAACAATTCATCATTGTACTTGTAGGCTAGGCCTAGGCCTAGGCCTAGGCCTAATTCCCTTTAGGAAATTTGTAGCCAATTAGGCATAGGCCTAGTTATCATGGTTATTTCTTGGCTTAGGCACTGAATAAAAATATTAGCAAATGGCTAGGCCTAGGCCTAATGGCTACTGCCAGCAAAAACCCTGATAAACACTGTGACTGTGTCCTTCGGAGAGGGTGTCTGGTGTAGGGGCCTAGGCCTGCACACGTAGAGCGTTGCCAGTGACTCGGAGTGAGGTGAGGATAGGCCTAGGCCTAGGCCTACTAGGCCTATACTATGAGGGTAAGCCTAGCCCTAGGCCTTGGCTAGGCCTAGTATTAGCAGATTAGGCCTAGGCCTATGTGTGTTCGGCCTACCTACTGTTGTAGGCCTACGAAAACAAGGCTAGGCCTAGGCTAGACCTAGCCTAGCCTACCGTATGATGAGTGGAGAGTCTGTTTCACTGTCTGTGATTGTACTGTGCATGCTGGACTGTGCGAATTTAGGTAAAAAAGGCACTGGAAAAAAGGCACAGAAAAAGGCACTGGTAAAAAAGGCACCGGGTAAAAAAGGCACTGGCAAAAAGGCACTAGGTAAGAAAGGCACTTGGTAAGAAAAGCACTAGGCCTGGGTAAAAAAGGCACTAGGAAGAAAAGGCACTTGTAAAAGCCCTCATTGGTAAAAAAAGGCACTCTGTGCTCTGTAGTAAATTCGTTTTTCTTTTATGTCAGTCACTTCTACACCAGCGCATACCTTCAGAAACATCTTGAAGATGATAAATGTAAGACATATTTTTCGAGGCAAAAGAACCCATGGANCACTTGTAAAAGCCCTCATTGGTAAAAAAGGCACTCTGTGCTCTGTAGTAAATTCGTTTTTCTTTTATGTCAGTCACTTCTACACCAGCGCATACCTTCAGAAACATCTTGAAGATGATAAATGTAAGACATATTTTTCGAGGCAAAAGAACCCATGGATGTATAGGCCTATGTCTTATGGAAGAAATATGGTAGAGACTGAACAAAGCCAACTGGTGCCTTTTTTCCTAGTGCCTTTTCTTCCTATGCCTTTTTTACCTAGTGCCTTTCTTACCGAGTGCCTTTTTTTCCAGTGCCTTTTTTACCCGGTGCCTTTTTTACCTAGTGCCTTTTTCCATTTTTTTCTGTGCCTTTTTCCCGGTGCCTTAGGGCCTAGCATTGCATTTATCATGAGTGCTGGGCCTTGTGTGTTTAGAATAAAGTGGGCCTACATGTAGGCTAAATTAGCTGACTCATTTTTATCAACATGAGGTAGATAGACCCAAAATGGGGGGGGGGGACTTTCACTCCAGACTATCTTATGATTATTGTGTGTGATGCAGGATTGTTTGATTATTTTACAGATATTTGATATATATAATGGCAGGGTCAAACTCAAAGAAAACTATCATGTTTCACCCAGCGCTTGATGTGCTGCTGCTCAGAGAAGTGTGTGCTGCAAACCCCTTCGAGGAGGTGGAAAAAAGAAAGGAACTAACAAAATGGGAGGGAATTCAAAAGAAGTTGCAGGCCACACTTACAGATGACAAGTGTGTCACACTGCGGCAATGCAGGGAACGTCTAGATAGGCTGTTACAGAAAGACCGACAAAACGAAATGCAATCTCTCAGAGCGTGAGTGTTCACACCTAGCCCATTGTCTCTTTCAGAGGCTACCACAAAAAAGCAGTGCAGTGTTTTCCCTCAGTTTTGACCGAAACATTGTGATGAACTAATGGTAACTGTCCAATTTCAAATTATATATGCCATCACGTGAACTCTAATAGAGTCTAATAGAGTCTCTATCATGACTTTAATTCTGCAGCCTGTAGAAATGTAGCTAATCTGCACACCAGAATCTTTCACATTGAAATTTTTTACATTGAAATTTTTTACCCACACAGCAAATACATCAACAGAAGTGAACAGTAAGGATAGATAGCCATTGGCTTCTTAAAGGTCTATGCATTGTACATGAGGCTGCTGACAGATTAGATGTCATATTTGTGGCAACATCAGCATCTGTCACCTCTGATGTTGCAGGTTCAAATCCCGGTCGAACCCAATGTTCATGTGATAGAGAGGGTGACTCTGACAGCAAAGGATTTCTCCGGGCACTCTGGTTTCCTCCAGCTTTGCATTAAAAATTCTAGTAACATTCCTCTATTCCACAGATTTAATCTATAGACAAATCCCAAATTGACGTAAACGGGAAAGATCTGCGCACTTCCGCCGAAATAGCAACAAGAACCTCGGTCTGAAACTGAATGACGTGACGCAGAGAACCCCACGACAGTGACTTGGACGACGTTACGTCAGAGTTGACCATTGCTGAATCACGGATTGCGTCACGTCAGCTGGTTTCAGATCGAGGTTCTTGTTGCTATTTCGGCGGAAGTGCGCAGAACTTGTAATTTGGGATTTGTCTATTCAATATCATTTTCCAGGTCTGGTACTGAAGAGGAATATAATGAAAGAGATCAGCTTCTTGTTGAAATACAGCAACTTGTTGAAGAGGCTAAACATGTGAGGGAGACTGCTGTCAAAGAAAATAAAAGGGCGGTTAAGGATGATGAACAGCAGGGTCGATTCATCAGAGATGCGGCGATGCATGCACTTAAAAAAATAGGTATTAAGCATTTTCTCTTTGAGGTTCCCCAAAGGTGCTACATTTTTCAAAGGTGGTTACTAGTATTACTGATGGTGAAATGGCATAAAATTATTTATTTCCCATTTTTAAATCCTTTTTGCCAATTTGGGAGTGTGCATGTATGAGTGAAAACATGAAGCATTTAAGGAATGTGAGCTTTGTGGTGCTCGTATGACTTATCAATGGTGAAGACGTTTCTTGCCACTTAATAAATTCTGTCACATTTTCAGATGATAATACTGAGCATGTTGATGATCATGATGATGATGGGGATGACTTTGAGTTGCCAGAGCCAAGCCCTGCAAAAAAGAAGCGTGGAGCGACCAAGGTGGATCTTATGGGTTTCCTTAAAGACAAAACTGAAAAGGACTTTGAGATAAGGACCAAGGAAATTGAGCTGCAGCGAAAGAAACTGCACTTCGAGAATAGAAAACTTGATCGGGATTCAACTGAAAGAAATCAATTGATGGAGCTTTTTAAAGTACTTGTAGAAAAGAACAAATAGTACACTTGGAGGTGAATGATTCGGAATGAATCTTGTGACGAGTAGTTAATTGTTTATGATGTTTGAAATGTTTTTATTCTTGTTGAACGTTCAACCTGTTGTAATGCACATTAACCATGGTAACTGTGCAAAATCTCTCTGAATTCCAATTAGTCATTTCCTTTAATATCGATGGAACCTAAACTTACATTGTAACTGCCTTTTGACCTTTTTTCAGATGGGAAAAAACCATGATGATTCTATTCAGCTCATTGTCTTACAGTGCTGGTTCACTTCTAGAACAGGGAAAATAATATGTGATGGAACCAGGGTTTTATCTATTCAGAAAACGAGTATAAAAGCAGGGGGTTCAAAACTACTGTAAGAATAAATGTCTAAAAACAGGTATGACTGTCTATAAAGCTTGGCAATTGTCTATGAATGATTATGATTTATTGAATGATTAAAAGTTACCCGTATGACTTATCAAGAGACAAATTCGTCAAAGACTGTAGAATCTGACTCTGATACTTAAGACCTCTGAGACAAAACTTTGTTGTCCTAGGTCTAGGTTGCTTCGTATCCAGGGGCGAAGGCTGGTGTGAGGTGGGGGGGGGGGGGNGCCTAAAAGGAAAGTGAAAGTAAGGGTGACAAGGGGGGGGGGGCAGTGGCAGCTATCTCGTCCAAAATCTGAATGAAACCCCAAGTATAGCTATAGATGGCTTGGGTATGGGCTTTGTACGGTAAGACCCTCTTGTGACATGTCTCCTTACACGTAGGCTAGGCCTATGTGGCGACAATATAACAGGGAGAGCTTCTCAGACAGACCATCATTGGTGAGTGGCGGTTATTTTGGTGTTCAATTCATGGTAGGTCCCTTTAAGTGAAAATCTTCCCGCTAGTCTTCAGGATGTCGAATCTTCCTCCCCTTCATGTCACGTGTTCACAGTTCTGGGGGCATATTGGACAATTTGGCTGTTTTGTTCAGTTGGGAATTCTGTCAGTGAAGAATGGACAGCTCTTTAGAAAATTCCCATGAAAACTACCAACACTCTCCAGACTAAAAAATACAGATCCAACGGTTGCAATTAAATAGATATCCACAAAATAGGCCTATTACCGCTATCAATTAATGTATGGCCCTGTTCCAGTCGATTACTGAATGCTGAATACATGTACATACCGATCCCATGCACGAGCAGTCACTGGCAGTAGGGAAAATGGGGAATCCCCACTAATATTCCGATTCCCCATTGAGTCATACATGCATTAGATAAAGATAGCAGACAAGTTCGCAAAGGAACAAGATACAATGAAAAGAAATAGGCCTAAGTCAAGTAGACAACTGTCTCTACGTGGCCAGCAGAGACAGGTGTTGCTCATCGGCTTATGTTGGCGACTTTCACTTCCGGGGCGCGTCCAGGTATACCGGCGGTTTCGATTCGTTTTGAATAGCAATCCCTCTGTCAGGCTCTCACAGCCGCGGTACCCAGACGAAGAGGAAGAACACGACGTACACGTCCATATAAATTAAAGAAGCTGCCAAATAAGTGAACCCTACCTTAGTACTGCTTCCAGAACACTGAGATGACCGGCTGTCCTGCTGTCGTGCACACGTACACTCAGTCCCAGTCATGAGATGAATGATAGTCGGGAAATCCCAATACTGGGTAATGGTAATTGTCCGGTTTGCCAGAAGATGGCATGACCTACTCACTATCTCAAGAATGGATTGTGTATTTGATCCCCGGCGCGGATTTGATCGAGAGAGGTCCTGTATTGCTGATTCCTTTAAAATTGCTAGTTCACCTAAGACCAAAATATCAT
The DNA here is from genome assembly GCA_002633025.1 of Notospermus geniculatus. NCBI lineage: Eukaryota > Metazoa > Nemertea > Pilidiophora > Heteronemertea > Lineidae > Notospermus > Notospermus geniculatus. The sequence continues at coordinate 167,092 of NMRB01000207.1, forward strand.
GAAGATCAGTCACCGGTAGTTCATTGTAGAAATGAGCAAAACTAGGGACGTGCCGTTATTGCGGGGAGTTTCGAGATTTGGTCCAACTGCGGATAATACATGTACATGCGGTACAATTACTAATTATATGCCTACATATTTGGCCCATGACTTAGCCTCCCCATTCAGAGTAGCCTACCGTAGGTCAACTGACAGAACGCCCCTATTAGTGAAACCGTGCTCCGTCGAGCGAAGATCACGACTGCCATCTACAATAAAAATACCGAACTAAGCCTCCGTCAACTCCGATTTAATGAGGACCCTAGCTCACTGCCTCACTAGGTGTCACTAGTGGTTAAAACTATTGAAATGAAACTGATATGCCGGTCCTGATCAATTTCCCTCACAAAAGGGGTCCATTGTATAGGACCTGATTTCGGTGTGCTGCCCTCTATCGTAGCTAGGATCCCCATTGGTCGTTGTCGTATGTCAAGGCAAGAAAACTCTGGGGCCCATATTTTCAAAGCTGTTTTAACGCTAAAATGCATTTTAGTCCAGAACTTGCATGCTGCATGCAAGTTCTGGACTAAAATGCATTTTAGCGTTAAAACAGCTTTGAAAATATGGGCCTGGTGGTTTTGCACAAGGGGATTTAGGGACAGGTGAAGTGCAAAATATTGTGGAAGTACCACTATAGGCCACCTGTTTGACGGCGTAGGGAAATGAAATTCATCAGTTATATATATTCATAATGAAGCATTTCTGCAGACTTATTCGCCATTTAGGCCTAGTATAGACTCTAGGCTATAAACCTCTCCACAGGCGGCATTACCATGATTTATACTCGCAGTATTACAGACGTACGTAGGCCTACGGGCCTGGCGGTCAGTCAGGCATGGGCCAACACTGAATGGTTAGCCATTGGATTAACATTCACTTCGTTACCCCAAGCACAAAACACATTTGTTTTAGCCGAGAAGTAGGACCGCCGCGTTCATGATGTCCGAAGCACCATCCGATAAACGTGATATTGAGAGCCCGCCAGCTTCTCCGTCGGGCTTGGATGAAAACCCGGGCGTGATGATTTCGACACCGGTAACTGGAAGGTCAGCTTTCAAGAGGAGAAACCAGGGAGGACATCGCAAAATGGAGCTGGTGAAACCATCAAAGCTGACGGAGAAAGCAAAACGGCGGTGAGTTTTTGATTTTTCTTTTGCACTAAGATTTTGTGTTTCCCCGATTCATCTGTTGTGACCCTACCTCCAATTAGGCCTACATCGAATTTATCGATACCTCCTGATTTTCCATATTCACCCAAGCTAATAGAAGAGCAACTCTTCACCATGGGCGTCGCCATAGGGCGCCTAGCATTTGCAGAGCAACAAAAATTTTTAAAAGCCACAAATATTAGGCCGCCGAGGAAAGACGCTAAAACGGCATTGCTGCGTGCAGCACACCACCTGTAAAATGCTAGTCCAGAACAGAACATGCTGCTCAAACGCCCATCGCCTGCTGACACTTTTCCCGCCTCGAAGCTTCCAAATGCCATAAGTCTTGATTCATTTTGAAAGTAGAGGGACGCATCCACTATCCAGTATATTATCGCTCATTGAAAGATTGTACTCCACGTCAGATGTAAACGTTTTCGGTACAAAAACAGTCTTTTTTGCTACTGGAAAATGAATGATGTCTCATTCCCAGATGCCAGGAAAACGCATCTAAGCACGTTTAATGTTCAAATTTTCTTGGGGGAGGGCCCCCAAACCCCCGGCTCGGCTCGCTCGCGCATTCGGCGCTCGCCGATGGCGGCCCCCAACCCAACGGACGTGGCGACGCCCCTGTTCACACCTATTTTTTTCTTTCAGGTCATCCCTTATATCGGCGATATGTTCAGTGTATTGCATATTTTTCTGCGTCCTTGGTCTGGTCTTCCCCATCAGTGGCGCACTCTCAAGCATGTCACACACTGATAAACAGACCCAGGTAAGTAGTATATTGATGACAGCGATCACGGTTGGCTATCTAGAAATCTGACTCTTATCTTATCATGTATTCTTATCAAGTACACACATACTCAAGGTTAAAAATGTTGGCAAATTCCTGATCTAGGCGTAGAAGCAGCAAAGCAAACATGATGGTTCAGAAATTTCTTGTACCGGTACCGTTCTTTCTCACCGGTGTATTGGTTTCTATGACTGAATTCTAGCTTACCAGCATGTACAATGACTAGCATTAAACACGTTATTAAATCAACTGGGAATTATCATTGACTGAGAACAGGAAAATAACCTGTTTTGTTTTAAGAACTGTTGACTCGAGGTGCTGATNTTACAATAATAACAGCACCTCGAGTCAACAGTTCTTAAAACAAAACAGGTTATTTTCCTGTTCTCAGTCAATGATAATTCCCAGTTGATTTAATAACGTGTTATTATAAAAAACACAATGTCCGTTTCTCAACAAATTTTTTGCCAAAGTCTTTTCTCGCAATCTGATCAAGTCATTAGGGAGTTTAAGAAATCAAACTATAAACGGGGTCGTTAACTTTACGTCGACAACCTTATTTTTCAAACTGCGAATTCACCAGATTAAACATTGCGTTTTCGGTACAAAAAATAATGTTGTCGTAAAGTTGACGTTATCATTTGATTTCTTAAACTCCCTACTCTCGGGTCAGTACGATCCGTGACTCTTGCATTCATTTCTCGACTTATTAGATAAAATACGTGACGTACATTGTGTTTGACTGCTCGACTATTTTCTGACTGAACAGGTTTTCCACTCTTTCATGCACGGTACCTCTGTCGGTATACTCCTGTACATATTCTTTGTCGTCCTGTACAAAAGCCGGACATCGAAGTCACGGACGTCAGACGTGTCTTGCCTGAAGACCCTAACCAATGATGAGGAGTATCGTAAACGACTCAATGGTGAATCCGACAACACCCGTGAGCCTGGGGACTACCCAGCGATCAGCTATGTTGGAGAGGGTCTTAACTTATACCTCAGATTTGGTGTCCTTGGTTAGTGTCTTATGCTATTAGGAAAGGCTGTCTCTTCGTCTGCATGTCCATTTGCATACCCAGATGCCTCCAAATACATTTTCGTGGACGCCATGTGCTGTTAACGGTTACGCCGTACATCTTCCGATCATGAAACATGTTACTCTGCAGAGAACGACGAGCGACGTTGGTAGCCCTGCTTTCTCTCGCTGTCGAGGGTCTAGGCCTACATTCATAACAACGATGACCATATACCAAAAAGCTTGGTAAATTGGCCCAGATACAGTTGGAAGTCGATGGTGCGAAAGACTGCATCCCTCCACGACAGGCAAATTCCATACATTTCTAGGCTTATAATGGGCGAGCGAGTAGCCACACTTTGTACTTTGGAGATAACAGAATTCGCCAGTAAAACAATTTTAAAAGTCGTGAACCTAATTTTACAGCTTTCGGTCTGGTTGGGATCCTCTACAGTGTATTCAAGATAGTTGTGATCCTTGACGAAGAAACCGCACACGACTGCCATCAGCACGTCTACGCGGCAGTCAGTGGTGGATTTCAGGCAATTTTTATGTTTCTTCAGACATTCTTCATATTCAAATACCATCGGGTGAGTTCAGCTTACTTTCGAAGAGGTTCAACTGGTATCCGTTGTTTCAAGCCGTTACTCTCAGATCCGCAATATGTGCCGACTTCTTGAATTCGTTAAGTGCATGCCTTCCCAAGTGCTGCGGTGTTGAGAACTATTCCTGAGAACTGTTCCTGGGACAGTTGACAGTTGGCCGATTACTAAAGGTACTGTCAACCTGAGCTAGTTGTCAAAACATCCTGTCCCGTCCTAAAAAAACTCGTAAAACGGGCTAGAACGTGTAATGTTGGCCAAATAATGTCTCAAAGTGCTGGAGCACACTTCTCGTCCGAGTACGTCTATGAAGTTCGTAAAAAGACTGTACAAAGTTGCCACTACGTCCACTCCGTTCGTACACAGTTTGAGCCCGTTCGGCAACATTTTCAAGAACTTTCTGAGAACTAGCTCATCAGTGTGATGAGGCATCATACACTCTATTCACAGGTGGTCATCAACAAGCACAAGGTGATGGTTCGATTCTGTTTCATGCACCTTTTGGCCACGAATCTGGCGATGTGGCTTGCGACGACCACCGCCGAGACTGCTGCTAGTCTACGGGAGGTCACGGAGGAGGAAGGCGAACACGAGTTACCGTATGCCGGTGGAGAGAGAAACGGTTCCTATGAGTTTGATGCGGTTACGGAGACCCTCTTGATAAATCTTACAAGCACCAATGGTGAGTTATTCAGTCTTACTACATGCAGTCACTGTGCAACTGGATACATTGGAATTTGAAAATCGATTGGGCGAACTTCTGTCATCGAACGTGTAGATGGCATTCGTGTTCACTGAACGCCACACTGGATTGTCGCATAAGTTGAGATGCATCATGACCATTGCTATTCCCGCTACCTGGGCTTATGTACATGTATTTCTGAGATCAAAATTCCGATTGTTGACGTATTTTTTCTCTCTCCCAGCCTCCCTTTGGTCCTTCGAGAAGTGCAAACATCGTTCAACTGTACTAAATATTGCTGCACCGTACATGTACCCGTGCATCATCGAATACAGCCTCATCGCCGCAGCTGTTGCTTACAAGATGTTCCTAAACGTCGGGAAAGTGCCGGTCGTCGACTCCCACTACGAAGACGAGTCAACGAAGACAGATCGTTCTGACAGTTGCCACCGAGCCAACAGAGGTCTTTTCCTGGGCCTTTTACTTGTTCTCCTGACAGTTGTAAGCGTCATCATGTATTTTGTGTACGAAGAACACCATCATTACGTCTTGGCCTGCACTGTATTTTTAAGCACAGAGGTTATCTTGAATGTGGTCTGCCTTACGACATCAATATGCGCCACGGTCTGCATGAAGAGATTAATCTTCCTTCCACCGAAGGAGGATAGCTTCGACGGTACCCTGCTGCTGCTCGCTCAGATCGGCGTCTACATGTATGACACATTCGTCTTCATCGCCGCGATAAATGAAATGAACAAGCATGGTCTTGAGCCTGTTTTCCACTTGATTATTGCTGTACTGAATTTCGTCCAAACTACCGTACAATCCATCTTCATTCTATCGGGGCTCAGTCGCTGTGCTGCCTCGGATGATGATGTCAGACAGAAACCTGGACGCTTTTTCGTCACTTTTCTATTGATAGCGAACATAGCTGCTTGGATTGTGGTCACATTCGAATTAGAAAAAGTTGAATCGAAGGCAATCATACGAGATTTCTACGGAACCGTTCGGGGGAAATCCGTTGAACACGGAATGTGGTTTGCTTGCGTGAAGGTCAAGGGAGGAGAAGCCGAGTCTTGACCTGAACTCAGTGAAGATGATCATACGTATGATACTTTATCCCTGGCGAATACTCTTTAACATGTATCCACGTTACCTCTTACTTTGTTAAATAGTACACTTATTTCATCATATAGAAACATGTAACGAAGTCGAACTGGCTTAATGGCTGGTATTCATGAAAGCTAGCATTAATTAAAGTCTTGTAGTACAACATTGGACCTTCCTGTACAAAAGCCACTAAGTAAAAGCATTTGCTACCTTTTATGAATACCAGCCCACAAGTCACATCTTAAGATGTATTTCCACCATTGTGCATCGATAGTTAGCCTAATAATTTTGTATATTTCTCATGTTTTTGAATTATGCTTATATCAGCAACATCCCCAACAACTGTTGAGAGAGTTAGAGGCTCTTGACTCCTCAGTTGCGAGCACATGGAAAGGCGAAGTCATGCATCTACAACACCTGCCCTGTAAAAGCCAGGGACCTGTTTCATAAACGCTAAAACCACTTCATTGACTTCCAATATATCCATTTTATTCCAAAGCACAAAATACGAAACAGGCCCCAGATAAGCAGAAAAGAAGTAACGTTGTCCTTATTTCGAAAGATATTTATTCTCCTACAAAGTTGTCAACTAACAACGATGACTACTCAGTACTAAGATTGAATTATAGTCAAAGGGCAACAATTACCCTGGCCCGGTGAAACAGCTCCGGTGTCACACACAAGACATGGACCAAACGCTGTATTCCAGGAAAATGTACCCCGTTCGTCACATAAAAAAACATTAAAAGTACACAATTAAATCTCAGAACGCATGTACATGTACATGTACCTTTTTATACGATGCTGGACCATTTTCTTTGTTTTGTTGCTATTGGGAATGGGTAGCGCTACCTCGCTTCCTTCCTGAAGGAAACTTCGGTTCTATGAAAACAGGGTATAGCCTATAGCTCGGTAAATTTTGAAATAACCGCGACAGAAAAATACTCTAATAGATGCATGACAAATGGCTTCATAAAAAGAACAATTACATCATTAATTGAAAAAAAAAACATTCGTTTGTTTTAAGGAATTGAGTAAATGATGACGTTGAAAAAAGTATTCAAGTGACATTTATGTAGTTACATGTATGATTAACCACATTTGCATCTTTTGTTAGTACATATCTGATAATTACATGTACAATGTAAAAATAAATGCTACAAGGCGTTGTTTCGTGCAGATAGTCTTCGACCATTTCAATCTAATTTGATTCCCTGCAAGCAGAAACCATTTTTTCAGAATAAGGACGCAAATGACAGCACTATCGCAAAAGTATTCGTATCGAGTTTTAAGTCAATGAATATGTACAATTTTGTACATGTATGTTTTTTACTTGGAGACATCTGTGCTTATGATTTCTGCGTACAGGTGAAAAGTTCCACAGTCCAACGAGAGATATTTTTTGTGTTCCCCGTTTAAAAAGTCGTGGTCTCCCTCCCCAGTCTGTTCTGTACGGAAACGCTGAGATATACGGAACACTAGAAAAAGCTACACCACCCCGGTACTGATAGTATTTACACACAAATAATGTGAATGTTCTCACCATAATATGGTGAGACCAGCGCCTACCAACACTCATAATTATTCGAAAGTTGGGAAGTTTGTCGTGCTACCGTGCGTGTTGTCAGAATAAAGCTGGGCCAATACGAAATGAATATTGAATTTTTGTACCTGTTTGTCCTGATGGAAGCCAGTGAATTCTGCAACGTTGTACTAACAATTTCGTACGGACAGAAAAGTAATCCATGTATTGGCGGTGCTCTTCCTTCATGTTGTGGGCCATTAGAAAGCAAATCCCTTGTTTTCTGTAGAATTTGTGACCTTCACACGTGCAAAAAGCCCAAAAAGATGACAAACTTGAATCAATTTCACCTGTCGTCTGGTCTCAGTTCCTTCCTTCTTGATCAATAATAAAAAATACACCAATGACGACGAGCTCTTCGACCGTATCGAGGGGCACAAATGCATAACCATTACATGCATGATATAACACAGTTGGTGCAATTGTGGCTTTTGGCATGGCTTGAATGTCCTCATTTGGCATCATTGCCTGGCCATTGCACATGACGGAATCTTACGTCTTTGGCCACTGTTACATTCTTTATCACCGATTGAGCGGAAAAGCCTGTGATGTCCAGGTACATAGCATCGAAATGCACAGGGTCTTCGGCACAAATGTTCTTAAAGGTACGATGTCCTTTGTTCCCTCTCGAAATCATGGCTTCGAAGAGACGTAAAGACTGAAATATATAAAGCAGGAAACAAAAATAAGTTGAATAAAGCCAAAAAATGAGCGAGGCAAAATATAGATTAAGCTATGATGGCTACACTCTTTGTCTACTAAACCGTCGATGAGAATTTCTTTCCAACTTCTGAAAGTGTTATTTCAAAGCACTGTCCGTTCTCCAAAGGGAGACAAAATTAGTAAAAAAGGTAGTGCAAGTTAATGTTAAAATCCCCCGAAAAACTGCAATCTTTAACCCAAGTTTATAATTCATAAAAACTGTTCTGTAAGTGGACCAATAAGTGGCGATGAAATTGGTATGTGACAGCGTTTCGTGGGTGTTTGACAGACCTGATCTCAGCAGTTGTCAACTAATGTCCAAAGTAAAGAAATAAATGTAGAATTGTGTTGGGGNTGGGGGGGGGGGCTAAAGTGATTGACACGCATTAAAGCGAGGGAAGCAATATTGGTACCTGGGGCACTTTGCATCAATGTTAGGAAACTAGTGTTGGAAAACGTTTCAATCAACAGACCTCTAAACCTGATGTCAAAAGTGATGTGCAACACCATCACAACACAATAGGGAGTTTGAGATCAGCAACTTATCACGGATCCTTATACGTATACGGATCGAAATGTACACTAAATTTGTCCTCATTGCACAGAATTCTATCCCTATCTATCCCTGACTCCCTATTCTCATAGTTTAGTACGTGTGACCGATGACACCTTTAAGTCAGTACACATTAAACCAAAATGGTAATACCCCATGGCAAAATGAGCGAATTCTTTTAATTGCACTGGTAGCAACGAACAATGGAGAATGATGTACTGACGAACAATGGATTTGGCAAATGATTAAAATGTCTGCGAGGTGTTTGCCGACAATTCCAGGTGGACACTCAAACACAACACCAGTCAGAGGATGACAACGAAATAGCAACAACAAACGAAAGATAAGAAACAGATGTTACATACAATGTGAAGCAGATAGGCCCTTGTCCATTCCTTTCATTGCAAATCGCCTGTTCCATCTGTTGACGAATATCAATTCAAATAGATGGCGACTGTGAAAACATACTTGCAGCAGACATTGTGAGTGAGGCGCCAAGGCGTTGCTTTGTAGCATTTCACCATTATTAAACCTGAACCTCATTCAAAGAACCGCGGATTTTGTTGATGTAGACCTGAAGCACGAGTCTATTGGAAGAATGTAAAAGTGATGGCGGAGGTTCTAAAGGCGAAGTTTGCAGCCTCTAGCCAGGCAGGAAACGATGGGTGGTATGAATAAAGATTAGCAAATGCTTTTACTTCAGATTTGTACAGCATTGCCTACTGCATTTGTATTGCAAAATTTAAGTAAAAGCATTGAATAGTCTTTATTCATATGACCCATGGTCTTTGATCCAACAAGCAAACCTGGTCTTCCGTGTTGTTGTTTTCTGCTTGTATACATTTCTATTCTTTGCAGAGTAGACGATTATGGACAAAAAGTAACAGTCAGCAATGGTTGCAATGCATTTGATAAGTTATGTCATGTGATTTTTGCAATATTTTACAGAAATGGTGTTGCTGATCCAGAATGGATCTATCGAAAATGCATTAAATTGATTTGCAGTATTCCTTCTGGCTGTGAGAAGATCCACAGTTTCCTTGATCCGAACTTGCAGGAAACCTGTCTGCCTTTCCATTCAATCATCGCTTATTTCGATTTCGTGTTTTAGTGTCATTCTCCCCTTCGATAATTCCGTAAATAAATCTTTAAATTGTTATCTGCGGTGAATATTTCTTCATCAATCTTTGGTCGACCTTCACCTGTACAAATCGTGAAAACTATTTCCTGATCAAAGGCTAGTTTTTAGGGCATCATAAATTGCTTGTTTGATGAATGGTGTACGTCCGCATGCGGTATATCCCCTGGCCAAAGTTTGTGGAGTTGATTGTGGTAATTGACAACATTTCTTCACAGGGATGGATCTGATGGGCATTTGATCTTCGAAATCTTCCTGACCAGTACTCTTCAACTTTTTTCTCTTCCTGCATCGAGCAACAGCAGTGCCATAGGTGTAGCATTACTTACTCTATCCCCGAGAGCGACTTCCAAGCCTTCTAAGCGATCCCTTTCAGTTCGTCAAAGGTGTTGTTTACTCCTGAATGCTTGTAGGTATATACTGTGCATCAATTGTAAGAGAGCGCAAACACTCCTGGCGATCTCCTTCCTTTTTATTTGCGAACTTGGTGCCTCGAGATAATGGCACCATTCTACCAAAGCATCACAATAATACATGTACTAGGGAGGTTTAGAAATCAAACGATAAACGTAAACTTTACGGCAACGTTTTTTTCATACTACACATTAACCAGATTTTATATTGCATTTTCGGTACGGTACAAAAATAACGTTGCCGTTAACGTTAACGTTTATCGTTTGATTTCTAAACCTCCCTAATATTGCTTGTGGGTCAATAGGCCTAGTGTCATTTGACGCAGGTGATGTACAGTTCCAGTTGCCAATGTCACAATTTAAAATGTATCTGAAAAGGAGTTTTGAATAGCGGCCAAGCTACTGATTGAATTTTACACCTCCTGTCGAACTGCCCACCGATATATCTTCTCATGGAAATGAGTTTAGTTTCGGCTAGGGTAAGGAGATTGGTAGGTTCTAAATAATGTTGTTTTCGACATCGTGTGGCAGTAGTATGTCATAACGTGCACCAAAAATCTTTCGTACATGTACATGAATTTACAGTAGACAAGTGGACCCGGAAAGGTGGTAACATGTTTAAAGCTAGATTCATACTTCTCTGTTTTGTGCTTTGCGTTTGTCCATTCCCTATGTTTATGTGTGGTACCAACAATAAAATTACTTTTTCTACCATGCACTCACAGAGGAAACGGACACGCGCAAAGCGCAAAACGCAAAATATGAATCTACCTTTACAACCACATTTGGGTGGGGGAAAATATCTTTAATAAAAACAAATACCTCATTCACTCTCATACCAACAATATTTCTAAACCATAGTGCAGTTTGAGTGGCAATCCCACTTCAGTTGCCATTTTCCATGTTTACTTCAGGGACGATGTCATTGTAATCCATATCATCAGTTTCACCGGAATAATGAAAGGCGACAGTTCATGGCTTCGGCGTGAGAAAGAAGTTTCTTGTCGCCAGTTTGGACAGAACGAGGGAGGGTTAGGACCACAAACAACTGTTGACTGAGCCAGTGAGACTAGAGGAAAAATTAGAATTGCATATTTTAGCCGCCTCATCTCCATATTTAAGGTTTGCTGAGGTTGTTGAGGTAGAAATTTTACCAACAGATGGCTCATGATCCTAGCCTGGTTAGCTATCACGATGATGCGGTGTCTTTGGCCGTTGTACATGTATATTCTTCGGTCTAATGTGATTATGATACCGAATCTTTCCACTGCGTTCACGTATCTCTGGTGAGAAAAGTTTAGGTTTTGGTAAAGTTCATA
>NMRB01000207.1:179052-231306 GCA_002633025.1 Notospermus geniculatus
TCATATTCTTGCGTTTTTCTCCACGTTGGGAATTAGATAACCGGCTATTTCGAAGACAACTCAATTTGGTAAACTCTCCGCTGTATTTTAGTGAAAAAATCATCGAAAAAGACCAATTTCCAATAAAGATATCTACGTTTTAAGGTAAACATGATAATGATAATGATAATGAGATTCTTCGCATCTGAAAAGTTTGAAGAGGATTGCGTTATGATAGTTTAAAAGATGATTAGTTCAGGTAACATATACGGGTGGTCGTTTCAGTGCGAGATGCTGCGAGGTGCTGTTTTTGACGCGATGAAAACGATGAATTTTTCAGTTTTCGTGCGTAGGCAACGTCCACTGCCATTGTTCCCTTCTATTGTTTGGACTCTGACCATTGTACAAGGGAAGTGCTGACTGCACACGGAAATTACCGAAGATTAAATCGGCTTTTTCCGACCATCGTGCGGCGTTATTAGCCTATTGTCCCCCTAATCACTTTAGCAAACAGCGGAACGATGATTGTACTGTTTGATGTGGGGTCCGTGTTCGCTCCTTCTCAATACTACCTGATCCATGGTCACCTGAAGAGGGTTCGATGTGAACCGAAACAGGTAGAAACGTCGTGTTGAAATAAAATCTAGAAACAGTAGCCAAAAAATTGGATTGGTTATTTGAAACCTTTCTGAAAATGCCATGAAGCAGTTCAAATGTTGTCTGGTGATTACAAGAGAAACGAGTTTTCCTATCGTTCAGATTTAAGCCCCAGTCACATATTCACTCCGGGGCCCGTACGGCGAGTAAAAACAGACATTTTGGCCAATTTCTACGGTGCCCAGTTTGATCAAGCCTACTTTCCGCCTATCTATTGAGGCGATTTCGGCATGATTCATCTTAGATCCGAGTTTCAGTCTCTAAAATCCGCAGCAAGCCGCTGGGTGGGGAAAATCGTACGGGGCCCGGTGCATTTGTGACCTACATGCTTTAATGTTGTTACAATTTGTTGGCCAATGAAAACAGGGTCAAATGATCGTGTTGCTCAGGAATTCGGTTCAAATTGGAAAATTTTGACCCGTCACCGCAAAACCAGTCGAAGTCGCTCTGAAGTTGGCAGGTTGAGACCAACGTTTTGTCAATTTCAGTAGGCTTATTGTCGGTTATTTGTGATCATTACATTTCTTCCGTTATCTCATGGAGCTGGTTCATCCTGGTTTATATCTTGTGCGACTTAAGACGGGGTTAGCTGTGAAAGGAAAGAATGTCCCCAGGAAAAACTGCCCCAGGAACAAAAGATCCTATTGTAACATTCTAATCTCCGGTGATCGGTTTCTATAGCCATGCACCTAATAATCCGTCATTGAACAATAGAAGCGGACACTTTTACAGGGGGACATTCTTTACTGTTACAACGGGTCACAAATGTTGCCAGTGTGGCTGGCTATAGCTTAACTCGTGAGACGTAGTCAACTTCAGGCCCTTGTGTGTTTTAAAAGTAACAATACAACAGGCCTACTCACCTTCACGGAGAATAGAGTCCAAAACCTATGTCATGCCGATAGCCCCGAGCAGGTCAGATATCCAATGTCACAGAGAATGAAATTGAAAATGAATCATTTGAATTTGAATTTCTCCAGCGGGACGACCGTCTGAAATGCATTACAGTCTACAAATGTCGTTTCTCGGAGCAGCACGGTCCATACCATCATTGTCCCGACAGCTGCCTGTGCAAACAGACCTGGCTTGAACATAACGTTTCACTGTGGTAAAATCATTAATTATTGCTTATTCTCGAGGGCTTTCGTACGGAATCGCTTGCACCTGTCTGGCATCGACTGGTTGATGTACATGTACCAGGGGACAACCAAGGTGCGAATACACTCGTCCCCACATTCGGAACGACCTGAGGCGAACTGCTCATCTGTCCACTGGGCGGCGCATTTCACCTCGGACACAAGTCCAAGGCAGCCATATTGTTTATCAACAAACCCACATGACCGCCGGCGTCAGGGCCTTGTTCTCGGCCTGTTGGGGTGCAGTTGAGAACATTGAGTCGAATGACAGCCAAAGAGCCAAATATCCCCTTGCGAATATCCTACCGATTCTCCATGAGTAGGTCAGTCGGTACCGATCGGCGTTTTTCCGGTTACCATTGAATATAAGGAACACGCTGTGCGATCTCTAGGGGTAATTTGGTAGAGGTAGAGGGAGCCACCTACAAAAATCCATTACAAAATGTACGGTACATGTTGGTAGTAAATCGGGTCCATTCGCCGACACGTAGTTAAGTCCCTTGGGTTGGAGAGTGGCGCGGTGGCGCCGGCTGTCGAGAAAAAGTGGCAATACCGGGTTCCTTTGATCATGCTTACACAGTAACTTCCCATGTGTGCGTGTGCGTGTGCGTGTGCGTGTGGGGGGTGGCCTGGGAGCACCCTCTCCAAAGAAAACATGGATGGTTTTCAAAGGGGTCAAACTGCCATACCGGTAGAATCTAATGCGTCCATCTTCGTGATGTTCCCGGCCTCTTTTGTCAAAGGATTAAGGGGGCGGTAGCCATAAGAAAGCGCACTGCAAATGGCGACTGAAAACAATTCATATTTTCTTCAAGCAAAAAGGTAGCATCGATTTCATGTATTTCTATGAAATTGCTACTCTTGTTCTAAACATCTGAATTGTAAACGATGTGCTTTCATCTTTCATTAATCAGCTAATTAAGCAAACAATGAGACCCCCCATTTGACTTTTTCGTCATAGATTTCTCGGCCACAACGCGACTGGGACCTGGCGTTTTATCGCCAAATGACTGATGATAAATTGGCAAGAAAACACTTAGCGAAAGCAAAGGTGTTCTCGGCGACAATTCCAAATGATTTTTCGAGTTTTATGTGATACCACCAAGTTTGTAGTGAAGGCTGTTTTGAGAATGTATTTTGACAGGAACTGCAAAAGAATTTCTATTTTAGACAAGCGTATCGATGAACGACCCCCATTGCCCTGGGTGTGCAAGTCTTGACGTTTGTGTATTTTGAAGATTTCTTCGTTAAAGAGGAGTGTTGCGAAATTACAGAGTAGTAGGGAATTTTTGTAGTTTCTACAAAGCGCCCCCTATACGGCTGAAAAATCAATCAAATTGCAAAGTCGTATGAATATCATGTACCCTCACTAGATGAGCCTACGACAAAAATTGGGTGAAATCTCGTTGAATGTGTAATTGCAGTTTTTGTGTTTCGGGTTTCGGCCCCCTGGTGACAAAGTGGAGAATCAGATTTGGCCGATTTTTTACGATACACACCTCTGGCCTAGCACACATCTCCCACCAAATATAGGAAGCCGAATTCTTGAGTCGTTATAGAGCGGAGGGATTACTAGCGGCGAGCGGCATGCGTGCCGGACGGGCGGTATTTTCAAGTCCCTTCCGAGGGCTCCGGGGACAGAAAGGTTTGTATAATGTAGCTAGTGTAGGTGGTATCAAAAAATCGGGAGAAACCTAGGTTTATAGGCCATGTCGATTTAGAGGAATCGGAGGAATCGAAGGAATCAGAGGAATCGGGCTGGAAAATCCAGAAAATTACCGTATGATCAAGTATAAAATTACCAGAATAGATAATGCACAACATTTCCTGTGCTATTGAGTTGTTATGATAAACTCATCATGATCGAGGTTGGTGATAAGAGAGTCTGATGACTTGAGGGCCGAATGCAAACACTTTAGGAGAAAAAGGGCCGAATTGCAAGTCCCACTAAAGCTATTATGATATCAACTCGATCACGTGGCTGTATTTATATATTTAGTACATGATAGTCGTGTGACCGTTAGTGTCTGATGGGCTGCAGACTGTATTTTTCTCTGATTCCTCCGATTCCTCTGATTCCTCTAAATCGACATGGCCAGGTTTATATCATCAATGTACATTGCCTATATAATGTAAAAAAATGGAGCTCCTAGTATTCATTTTTCAAGGCCGCAGTGAAAACACATTTTTTTATTGTTTGCTAAAGAACTTTGTTACTAATTCATGACGATGGAGAACAAGATTTAAAACTGATGAATGAAGTAGCCAAGTCACAACTTACATAACAGAAAAAATAATGAATATTCAAATGATACAGATCAATTTTGAAATGGAGCATATGAGAAACTTGTCAACGGAGTTTACTTTTAAGAACGTGTTTTAAAAATGTATAATGGGGAGATTATGGTAATGCCCATTTCGGCAGTCCAACATGACGGTTGTGCTACGGTTCATAGAAGGCCCTTCTGTTTACAGTTATTTGATAAAATAATTAACTGAGAGTACTAGTAATACGGCACAATAACGGTAGACACGGTACAAGAATTAAACGTTTTGTGGATATTCGATTTTTCACCTTTGCCGATTTAGCATAATGGAAAAACAATTACAAAGTTTTAATAACAGAAATCAGATTTTACATTTGTAACGAAACGTAATTTGATATGTGAATTTATAAAAAATAATTATTCAGCATCTAATTACCGCATTAATTCATAGTGCATTCGTGCGGTTAGTGCATTAATTTCATACATGCATCATTCAGAGTTCATGAAAGCACTTTTAACTCGGAGAGGTCGGGGACCTTCTAAAAACCTACTGTTAAAGTCTTGTCATTAATATTTCTGTATTAATCCAATGAAAATTTGGAATGAATCTTTGTCACATCAACCAGATGTACATGTATTGATGTCAGGATTTATTTATTTTACAGAATAATTTGTTATGTGTTTTCGTATTGCTTATTCGGGAATGTTCACGGCTATCACTATCCTCATCTATTATAATTTACTCTCCAAAAATGCTGTTGTTGTAAAAAGAAAATTATGTTTTTATCAAGTGCAAAAGGTAACACCAAGACTTTGTCACTCATCACGCAATGTAAAAAAAGAAAATATACACAAAAATTGGTCCATAAGTTAACACCTGTGACCAAGATTTAGTCACTCATCACTCTATGTAAAAGAAGAAAATATGACTTTAAATCAACGGAAATTGTTCCACAAGTTAACACCAATGCTTAGTCACTCATCACTCTTTTCAAAAGAAGAAAATATGACTTTAAATCTGCGGAAATTGGTCCGTAAGTTAACACCGAGACTTGTCACCCATTACTCTATGTAAAAAATAAATTGAAAAAAAATACGATTAAATCAATGGAAATTGGCCCATAAGTTAATACCAAGACGTTTCGCTCATCACTCTATTTTTGACAGTACACTTTATAATACCACAAGACATTAAAATCGCCGACCGCAGCGGAAGTCATAGCCAGCACAGTAATGTTGAACTGTAGTGTTCTATACATGTATTCAGTAATAATTTAATGGTCTGGGGTGAATTGGTCTCTGTCACAAAATCAAAGCAATGTTTTGTTCACTAAAATGACAAATGGTTCTAGTCTGTAACTTCAGTTGTAGAGTAAATAAAGATGAATATAAATGTGGTGTAGCTACTTTATTTGCCTGACGTCTCGATACAGAAATAAAGACAAATGCACAAATATTGTAGTTTTGTCATTGATAAAGCGTGTGATTTATCCCTGTTCAGTACGGAATACTAAAGGACATAAATCAGAACGGCAGGCAGACAATTATTCAACTAAAAACAGAAACCAAGTTCTTGCTCTTATTGTTGGCTACAGTTGGATAATTATTTCTCATCCATCACTATGTTGCGAAATGTTTGGGCATAGTTTTTCATGACCAATTTGGATATCAAGTTATTTTATCAAATAAATCAAATATTTGTAGCATGGTTTTACAGTTTGCGAATTTTAAGCAGTTCCAATCTCCCATTTAAGTCATGCACGTCCTTGAATAGTTTATATTAATCGAGACCAAAATGTTGTATGCTGCGTTATCTTCGTTATCAGAAACTTAATTACCTCGCTGAACGTCACCTGCGGATGCACAAATCGAAAACCACGGTGTTGTTGTTTTTAGTTTACTGCAATTGGTTATCTGGCGTACGTTGTAGCCGAAAACTGAATCATGTGATAACCAACATTTTGTTCACCAGTTGTGTAAATACCGATACATCTTGATCAAAGAGTCACAGGTCTATCCTACACTGATGGGACTCATTTTGCAATTTGGTACCTTAGTATGGGCGGTTATAACACCGCAAATAAAGACGTTACAAATAAAGACGTTATCGTAGTCATATTCTCTTGTCGTTGTGGTGACCTCTACTCGTAGTTAATAAAGACGTTAGGTGGAGCTGTTTCATTACGACTAGAGATCACCACAACGACTACAGAATATGACCACAACAACATCTTTATTTTGCAGCGCCACCTTACGTCTTTCTTAGCAACGACTAGAGATCATCACAACGACTAGAGAATATGACTAAAATAACGTCTTTATTTTGTAACGTCTTTATTTGCGGTTATAACCGCCCATACCTTTGACCTTGAGCTCTAAAAGATGATCGTAAATATTTGAGGCCTAAATGTTCCTTCAGTAATTTTTGATCCCCTTTGAGGGTATTCGTAGTTTGATGATGCAGTCTATTTTGCAGTGTCCTTCACTCTCATTCAGATTACCCTTAATGAAGACGACGAACAAACAGTGTTATCGCGGATGCATTGAAGTCAACACAAGCCATTATCAGTGCCTTTGACAGTTGCCGATAATGGTAGGTTTTGAAGCCCATGAGGATATGATAAATTGCTGATTTGTCCCACGACAAAGAAGCGTGTTTCCCTGGCACCAGGTAAGCCTTTTGGTTATAAAACGGATTTTACCATCGACAAGGTGGTTTGTTATGAATATTCAGAAAGTTTATGTTTAAAATCAACCCCAGTGGTCAGATTATACGGTAGAAAAGAGGTTCCATTGATACATTTGTTGAACACTCATTCACGACGAATGACAGCATAGAATCTTACTCCGGGGAGGTTGTTAATGTACAAAAAAATAACTGTTCTCTCAGCTTTAATTCCTTTAATAGTAGTGATGCGAAGGTAATGTACAAACAATTACACACTGAAGTGGACTGCATCTCGTTTTTGAAATCAATTGACTTGTGGTTGGCTTTTCTAAAAGCAATCAAGTTTCAAAGATTAATGAAAGACAACATGCAATTCCTGAGTGGTCTGATGAATTTACGTTTTCAGTAACTTTACCAAAAAGGATTACAATACCGTAAACTAGAAGCTTTGCTTAACAATGATCCATGCTGATTACTGTTATACTTAATAGTGAAATGTTCTAATTTTTTTAGAAACTGAGATATTGGGTATCGGCTTAGTCGTTCAAAAGCGTTGAATAATGTTTTAACATATATTAGCTATCGAAAGACTGATGATTTTTACCTTTTCTTTTCCTTACTTAAAAGGTGTCAGTGTCTATTGTTGGAAGTTATATTCAAGTTATATGAAAGCTGACGAAATTGTCTGATGGGTAAACTCCCCTAAGGAAAAATTGCCCGGCAACTAGATATTTTAACATGTGAAGTCATGTTTCAAAGCCTTTTTTTATCCCTATGATTGTGTAGCCTACTTTTTTCACTCGTGTACTTTATTTTTGCGAGTCTACGTTTTACCGGCAAGTATAAGATTACCGACCTTACATGGTGTCTTCTTGCAAGAAGTTGTCTGGTACTCAGACTCGTCTTTCATGTGCCATTGTTTCAATTAGGTTTTTGACGATTCACTAATGGTTGTTGTATTGTTTTCGAAAGCTTCTAGTTTACAGCCATTTGAAGAGTTCTCTTCGCTGTGTCCATATGTACAATGTATATAGGTATGTACATGTACTGTACATCGCAATAATGAAATCCAAAATACTTTGAAAATTATTCCTTCGAGTTTTAGTATGCATTTATGCCCTTTTTTGAAGGTTGTGTGGTCCCATGAACATCTGAAAATAACTTGACAGGGCACAAAAGAATTGAATACAATTACACAATTACAGTGAGCAATAGATGGCAAGAATATTCAAAACGATATTGCAAGGCTTGTTAAAGACTAGAGAGAGAGAGGAATGTTGGCAATGTCCATAAAAGCTGTCATAAGGGATGGAATGTTTCACCCACTTCATGAAATGTACATGTAGGTTGCGTCATTAAACATGTAATTCAGAAGGTGCAAGTCGATCAAACTGAAACCCGAGTATTCTGATTGAGCTTTTGTGCTGGTTGTTGCGTAATATCCGAGGTTGCGATAAAAAACTCAAAAGGATAGAAAAAAAATAAAGAAATACATGTAGTGCGTGCCAGTGGTAAAGAAAAAATGAGTTTGGATCATATCTTGCTGCTACTAGCAAGAGTTGGTGTGAATTTAGGAAAAAATGCCCGAGTGATGTCACACATGTGTAGCAAAAAAGTTGACAAAAGGTTATTCCCACAATGCAAACCTGCCGCGAGTCCCTCTTAATCACGATGCGTTTATGCAAGTATGTTTCCCGGGGTCGGTTGAAAACCTGGCACTGGCACTGGCAGCCTTCTTAATAGAAAACTCAGCGAACTGTACAATGTACATGTACGTTTAATTGTCAAGAATTACATGTACATGTAGCATACTTAGTACATAATGATTAAGAGATGAGGCCTGCAACTGAAGATTTGTACATGTATTTCACCAACTGCTGATCACATGTTATTCTTTCAATTCATTGTAAGATTAAAAATCTAGAGGTGTCTAGTTCTATCCGATTTGATAATTTTCTGGTAGTGGCCAACACCAGACCCCCCCCCTCACACACACGCCCAGGTGGATTCCTGGTCTGGAAGCCAACCCACCCCTGCAACACAATCCAAGATGAGATCATCTACTACACTACAGTATTCCCCCTTCTAAAAAATGTCCGTGTCGAAGTTGACAACCTCCCTCGGACTACAATACTCCCCAGGGAGTGGAGAAATGAAATTGGAATGAAAAGACCTAGCTGGGGTAATAATTGTGAAGTGCCTTGACACTTACATGTAAATGTAAAAGGCACTATAAGCCCGCACATTATTATTATTATTATTACATGTATTACAAAAATGTACCTAGTTCTAGCGGTGAAATTGGAACAAGTAAGTAGGCTGCAGACCAGAAATCACAATTGGGCCACTGCCAGTGCCAGGTTTTGAACCGACCCTGTTTCCCGTGTGCAGAATGTGTGCAAAATAAATGAGAATGATTCCACAAAATTATCACAGTGTGCACTAATATCTACCAAAATGCGCGCATTCTAGTCTAGATATTCGTGATGAGTTCCCCGCCATCCAACACCATGCTGATACAGAGGTCATTGAAGGTCAAATGCTAAACATAGGTGCCGTTACAAAGCACAATGTGTTTACCTGTCCGTGTCGAGTTCGTATGGCTGACCGAGTAATCAGTGGTCTTGTTAAAATGCGTCCTTCGGTAGCCACAGCATCTGAAGGCTTGCAGGAACCCTTGGCGGAACTTCTTGTTCATGAAACAGTATGTGATTGGGTTACAACACGTAGATATATAGCTGAACAAATGCAATGAGGACATGACAATAGGGCTGACATGTCGTCTCGCTCCAAACGGGTCAAACATTCCCCATGTCTGCACCACAAACACCGGTGACCAAAAAATGAAGAACTCCAAAACTACGGCGAACAACATCTTTATGACGCGCTTTTTGGCCTGTAGCGATTTTTCACTCTGCGTTCGTCTGACTTGTGGTATATCCAGCTTTTTTTTACGTTTCGATTTTCCATTCAGGATAGATTTGGTGGTGCTGTATTCCGAGTCGTCGTCAGCAGCCATCTCGTAGTCGTCATCCTTGCTGAAACTCGCAGCATCTCTTTCTTGGGCTTCTGTAAATAAAAAATTTGTAGTAGGTCGTAAAATATATCAGGAAGTTTTAGGGTGCTCTGTAAAATGACGTCAGAACTTCCTAGGCTTCCAGATAAATTGTTAAGTTTCTTAACGAAAGTATTGCCGAGGGAAGCTAATTGTTGTTTTGACTCTACAAGCAAAAATTGCCTGAAGTAGCCACGAGTTCCACACAACACTTTAATAAGATACGTTCCTTGAATTATTTGTTGGGGGTTTTTGCAAGCGAAGCATAGGCTACAACTTAAAGTGTTTTGCAGCGCAAGCCCAGTAGACCAAGAGACAAGACCAGAAAAGAGGGCTATTTCTTAAGTTTCGTGGTGCTGTCGTGGTAACTAAAAACTTCCTCCAGCATTATTAGAAGATAGATATGCTGAATGCATTTCAACTTGTTACCACAAGCAATTTTCCCCAGTTTACAAGATGGCCGCCCTTTTTAAAGGGCCGAAGGGATTAACAGTAGGGGTCAAAAATCTGATGTCTTCAAATCATACCATCATTGGTATCAAAATAAAGGTCTTAGTGAGTATAACAGCATGGCATGGGTTCTATTCGCCAAAATGTACAGTGCAACCCTTGAGGGGGGTCCAAAAGGGCAAAAAATCCAACATTTGACTCCTTCCCACCAGTTCCAAGGGGGTTGCACGTGAATGAAAACAACTGATTTCAACATTGCTCTCATAGAGCTCCAAAAAATACCAATGATGACAACCTTTGGGTAAAAGTTTTTGAGATCCCAAAGAAGGGCCCAAAAAGGGTCATAATTTATGATCCTGAAAACTGTTAGCCAAATGGTGTCATCATGAGTATTCTTTTGGAGCACTATGAGAGCAATGTTGAAATAAATTGTTTTCATTTACCTGCAGGCCCCGTGGAACTGGTGGGAAGGGGTCAAATGTTGGATTTTTGGCCCTTTTGGACCCCCCTCAAGGCTTGCACTGTACATTTTGGCGAATAAAACCCACGCCATTCTGTTGTACTCATTGAGGCCTTTATTTTGATACCAATGTTCATATGATTTGAAGACATCGAATTTTTGACCCCTACTGTTAATCCCTTTGGCCCTTTAAAAAGGACGGCCATGTTGTAAACTGGGGAGTATTGTTTGTGGTAACAAGTTGATATGTGTTCAGCATATCCATCTTCTTACAATGCAAAAGGAAGTTTTCAGTTACCACGACAGCACCACAAAACTGAAAGATAAATGGACTTGTCTCTTGGTCTACAGAACAAACTTGGATTTTGAAATGGACTTTACAGTCAATTTGAAGATTGTCCTTCGAGGTAGTGAGAAGCGAGCACAAGAATTAGTCAAATTCCGCCAAAAAGCTGCATTGCCTTTGCTATGCATCATGAGCTAATCAGTTCGGCCATATATGAGTTGTTTTTGACCTCCTATCCTTTCGATGGCGCAAACAGTGGTCCTTTAAAATATTAATGTCCGATGTACGATCTGTCGTACAATTTTCGGGAACACACTAAGTATTTATGAGCAAATGTTGCAAGAAAGCGCCATTGATAGCACGAAGTTTTGCGCTCTTCCAGTTTATAACTATACATGTACCCTTTATGAGCAGAAGCCATCGTCACCTTAGTACTTTATTGAGAAATACGGAAGGCGTTCACAATCATGAATGACACTGTACCCCGTGATTGGATGAAGTACGGAATATTTTTAAGAAATAGCATTTCATGTTCAATTGATCTCACCTAAAATCTCATCAGTCCTGTATTAGGTATGTCCTGAAAGTTTCGTGAGCATACTTGCTGTATTTTTTTAGTTATCAGATGGAAACAAAAAATTGGATAGAGAAACAGAGAGAAGTCAGTGAAATAAAAGAGGGCCGCCCCACATATGCGAAAGTCTGGAGTACATGTAGTCTTGATAATACAATGTACATCTAGTTTTACATTAACGAATCATAAGGCAAACTGCTCTTTAGAATAAAATACCACCAGTTTTATTCCTACCACGATGCTTCATCTATTGTATGTTTGGAAGTGACACCACTGAGTTTGTTGTGGGAGCTAGAAACAGCATGGCCGTTTTTGCATAAGCTATTGCCATATACCACGGGGTTCAGGTCACCGATATCCATTACATCGTCCGTAATTTCATATATCATTACTGCTAAAGGGGGTCCGTCTCAGGTAATCTAACGAGGACAGTGAACAGTACTGCTACTCGACAACATCACATTTTTAACAACATCCAAGAAAAAATACTTTGAGATAAAACTTAGATGAGTTTTGTATCAATATGACCAGGCACCGAAATACTTTCACTCATTTTGCCACATTATTATGACTTTGAAGTATTTACTGATGAAGGACAACTCAAGTCTGGAGGAAAGTGTTAAACAATTTACCGTAAAAAATAAACTACTGCAAAAATTTCTGAACATCATCGTTATATTTTTCATGCATTTCTAAGTTTCACTGTAAAAGAGGTGTACACTAGATCAACTATTTGGACTATCATAATTGTATTAGCACTGGAATAAACTACAAGTGGTTACAGTACATTGAGGTTCCGTTTGGCATGCAATAATAAAGGGTTGATGCACGTTGGTGAACAGAATGCATGCAGGAGGATTTGAGAGCGTTGCGTCAGAATCACTCATAATGGGGCACAAAAACTGCGGCGAGGGTAATATAGACTGAAGACAGTTCTGGAGATCCAAAGAGAAATGTTGGTATCATTTACAAAATGATGAGAAGCTTGACATGTTGTACAAGATATAGGCTATTACCAAAATAGGTTTTACAGGTGGCTGAAATGGGCTACTTCACAAAAAAAGAAAATCTGAGAAAAAAATTAAGATGCTTTGAACAAAGAGTTTTGCTGCTGCACCCTTTACATGTATGTATACGTTTCATATTCAAGTCTCGAATCACGAACAGGCCAGAAAAACATATTTTGGACAAACTTTTCGTTTGTTTTTTCGGGTAATGAGAATTACATCTATATGTTATATGTTTTACTACAATTGTATATGTTATTAGTACACAGCCTTTGCAATCTGATAGCATCTGTATACCTATAATCATAAGGCAGCAGCCCTCTTTATATTTTAATATATCATAGTGATGTTCTTGCTTCTGCTGACGAACTCCATAACGACTGGGTATTATCAAAAATAGATAAGCTCGCTTATCTATTTTTGGTATCATACATCTTTGCGATTATCGTAAGCATTTAAAAAAAATTAACCACAACCATTAAGTCAGATTATCGAATCAAGACTAATGTTTATCTACATAAAAAAACTACCGGTATCGCATATTACTTCGCATCGATCCTTCCGTCATCCCTCCTGGTTGCTGAGAACATACTTTACATTTTGTACGTGCCGCATCAATCGAGTCGAATTTTTTCTGGGTATTTTTAGGAATGAAAGGTTCTGATACCATAAAAGCGTACTAAAAATGAGTTTCGAATTCCCTGCAGCTTTAACTTATTATAGTGTGCCCACACGAAGCTCATATAGTAAAGCCATTTAAGTTCGGCTTCAGAGACTAAAAGTTTGAGAGAAAAAAATAGATTATACACAAGTAATGCCAAGTTTTACCTTCATCCAGGCGGGATCCACAGCATTTCATGGCTTTCCCGCAGCAAATAGTGACTAGAAAAGATCAAATAAACAATGAAGAGATTTAGTGTTACATAAGAGAAATTAAAGGTGGGAGCACTTGGGAGTGGGTAGGGTGTGTAGGCGTAGACAACTTCTAAGAGTTTTTCGTTTCCTATTGCATTAAGCAGAATCCAGAGAAATCCACACGACTTGTATTTAGATGTAGGCCTACATGTTTTAGAAAAAGCCCTTCGTTAAAAGGCAGAGGGCCAAATTCATAAAGGGTGTTTAAGACTTAGACGCGTGTAACTTCGTCAAATGCAAGGTGGAAGTGTGTGCATTTAGTGAAGTTACACGCGTCTATAAGTCTTAAACACCCTTTATGAATATGGCCCAGATTTTTTTAAGGAATAGAAAAATTGCACTTAAGACGGTGAGAACATCACTATTAGTTTATCAGTCTATTTTAGGCTAAACCATCCGCAGAGGATTTAAAGATTTTCAGATTTATATACATAGACCCAATGTATAACGAGAAGAGGCATAAAAAACTCTTTTCAACTGACGGGATTTATGATGTCATGGAAAAAAAATTTGCAGATTATGTTTTTGACATGATAAGTGATATACTTTCATGATAGTAATGCTTATGGATACTACGCCCGTTTCTAAGGATCTATTTTTTTCTTAAAAATCTGATTCTGCTTAAGAAGGAATGGTTTTCAGGAATCGTTTCAATGCCGTTTGAAAAGTGAACTGATATCAATTCATCACATTGAGATTAGAACATGTGATTTATTTTGCCTAACGTTTTCTCTTCTTTGGTGTTTCCTCACGTGTGCATTACATGCATTAAATGTATATCTAACTTCATACCACTGTACAGAATCACGTATTCCATACTCTGACGAGTTTTAATGAAAAAATCACCGTCATGATTTCTAGTTCCATAAACATACGACACTGGTCGTTAAAAAGTGCAGGTAAATGTCTTTTAGTATCTATCACAAACTGCCTGATTAACTCCACTGGACATCCATTGTGTAGAGTACAGTCCATTATCCTTTTTTTATAATCATGAACGACATTTCTGTAATCCGCAAATGGTGCACAGGAGGTTATTATCCGTGGATAGAGCTGCTTACATTTGGTATAAATTGTTGATAACGGCTGATATGATACGAGTGAAGAAATATGCCGCTCCGGGATGATGTACAAAAACATCTTTACCTACACGGTGATGCATGTATAATCCACAAAAAACTGTTGCGTTTAGGAAGGCAAAACAGGCTTAAGCCATTGTTTGTCGTGGATAAATCATCAAATGGTCGTTGTGTGGGTTGGTTTTTGTTTTTGCTAATGGGATACTTTATACTGAGCATGAGAAAATTACCCTACCGATTGTCATAGCTATGAGGAAGGGGCAGCGTCCTGTTTGTGTTGTTGTTAACAGAATTTATAAATAGATTTTTAAAAAAAATTAAGCGAATGATTCAAAATAAACAAACCCAAACGAGGCACAAATCAAAATCCACTTTACAATATGAGGGCCTTCCAACAAGATACGAGCGGTTTAAGTTTAAGTTTTCATTTTTGATTTCATTGATTGGATTGATTCTGTGATTTTAATATTTGTTAATTTACGTGTGACTTACAGATCTTAATAGGTTTCTTTCTCACTTTTTAACATTTTTTGCCTATCAGGAATGAACCATGAACGGAACACATAATCGAGAGGTTAAGAAACGATAACACTAACGCTAACGCTATTTCTGACGTACATTTGCAATGTAAAAAATAACGTTAGCATTAGTGTTACCGTTAACGGAGCGATTTCTTAACCTGTCGAATACCTTCTTATTTACATGTAAACAAAATGAAATGATGATTTGATAATTACAGACCCATTTGTGTATGACCATAAATAATTCCTCTATGGCATGACCAGACAAGCAAGAACGATGTAAGCCTTCAAGTAATCATGGAGGTATTACATGTAATATCTCCATGAAGTAAAACACTCTCTTAAACATTTCTAATGCCATCGCATTTCAAACCTTTCATTCACAAATAACCTTACAAGTACGTTTTGTATGGTCTACAGTCTGAATCTGCACAGTATAATCGCCCTATGTATGTTCTACCTTTGTGTGACGAAGAAGGTTGATGTAGTTGAAAGCAGCGTGATTTCAATCCTACACTCTTCGCCTGATAGCGTCATTCACATGACAGATAGCACGTCTTTGTCTCTACCAGGCACGCAACGAATGAAGCCATAATAAAACACGCCTCTGCTTTTGAACATCATCTTAATTACCAGCGACCATAGCAAGTGAAGTGAAGCAAGTGACGTAGTTTTGCACGAAATCAGTTCAATCGATTGGGCAAAATGTGATTTGGAAGTCAAATCAGCTATCCAATTAGTACCAACGGTTATCCTAGTTGTTGAAGAACAACGATACTGAAGGCCTCTCGCCTTGCTCAGCATCAAAAGGAAATATCCACTTAGTGGCACGGCAAGTAGGATGGGCAACCAATCACGAAGTGGATCAGGGGACACTCTTCCTTCCTTTTCATTTACTAAGCTAATTTGGCCTCCAGCATTTTAACCAAACCTTGATTGGATATACATGTATGATACGCGAGTTTATTGGGACGTTGAAAAAAAATATCATGTAGCCGTAGAAAGAAAATTTCCAACTCTGGATCGCTTGACCCACTTTGTCTATTCTACCCAGTTGCACAACAACTCATAAGGCCTGTCTACACCATGAACATTTCAAAAACATTTCAAAAACATCCAGCTGCAACACTTCAAAAACACCGTTGTTTTCGGTTTGTTGCACAGTGTGGACTGGACCTGCAACTTTTGCAAAACAATTTGAAAACATGTTTTTGATAAAGGCCTGCATGTCCACACCATCAACATTTGTTTCCAAAACATTGAGTTGCAACAAATCTGCAACACCCTTGTTTTGAGATTGTTGCACAGTGTGGCCAGACCTGCAACAATTCAAAACATGTTTTGAACATGTTCGCAGAAGAATTCACATGACATTTCTTTTAAAACATTTCTGAAACATTTTCAAACCATGTTTTGAACTCACTGTTGCAAGTCCTGTCCACACTGTGCAACAAGATTGTTGCACAGTGTGGACAGGGTGCTGTAGATTTGTTGCAACTGAATGTTTTTTTTTTAAATGTTTTGAAAATGTTGATGGTGTGGACAGGCCTGTAGTTGCGGAGTGTAGACCAACCCCAAAACAAACCGCAACATTTTCCAAAACAGTTTTCAAATACAAAATGTTTTGTTGCAGAAATGTTTTGAACATGTTGATGGGGTAGACAGGCCTTTAGTGGAGGCAAACAATGTTCAATACATTGTATTTTTTATCTCGTGTCAAATCACTGCTGACACGTTTTAACCTTCAACCGACGCGGTTGCCTCAAGCGTCTCAATGACACCAACACCCACGAGCCCAAACTGATTTATTGACTTACAATATGACATGGTCATAGGGTATTCTCAAGAGCAATGTAATCATGTTGATAAGGTTGCATCAGTGCACATTTAAGTCGACTAGGAGGGCTTCAGAGATGGAGTGAAAAGTGAGGAAAATTGGATTGACTCCTCATTCTAGATCAAAGGTAAATTACTCTTCGTCGTGGGCGGTTGTAATGGTTGTTATCGAACACAATTTGAGAAAAACTCCAGGATTTGGAATGCAACGGGGTTTGTGTTTGTGAAGATGTCGTGCGGTAAAAGATCTCATTGGGATGAATTGTATACGGTAAATTGAAAGTGCTGAAATATGAAGTGCATTATCTACATTACAAATATAAGATTTTTTGAATGTCCTCCAAACAAACCAGAATTTACTTTTTGTAAACCTTGATATAAATGTCAAGCACCGGTTTGTGTTCTCCGTCATAATATTGTTGGTAAAGCAGCATGGCCTGTTCCCATCTCTGATATCTATAGCAGGTGCAAAGGGAACTAGGGTTTGATGTCAGGAGAAGTTGTATATCCAGAAAAAAATATGAAAAAGCAAAAATCAGTCCCTTTTTGGTCCACATGAAACCAGTGTCTTTCCAAAGTCTGTTGTTGTTATATTGACTTGATGTATTTGTACAGAATTTTTTTTCACACACTATAAAATGTTGTAAAGCAAATGTTGCATTTATCACCTCTGAGCATGAAGAGAACACCGAGAACTTGTTCCCTGTAAAAAGATACAGCAGGTTTTACAAAAATGTGCCTGCAGCAGAGTCTCTGGAACTGTTGTGAAGATTACAGGTGATATTACTAAAGTTGATTGGCAAGTTTTACTCCAACAGAGACCAGAATGTTCATTCGAAGTGTCCTAAGGCTCCGCGGATCTATGGAGATATCACATGAGAATCTGCAGAATAGTTCCTGAAATTTTGCTGCAGGCACTTTTGTGTAAAATCAACAATGTACTGATATTTTTCACAAAGTGTTTATTGCAATCGTGAAGTTACCATTTGTGAAAGAAAAACGCCATATCAACAACAGATCCCGGATGCAACGAGGGAGATTTTACTTATTAATAGATTCCTCATGCAAGTGATACATTCAGGTGACAGATTACACCTCTTGTATCATACGTCACTACACTTTTTCGTTTGAGGGAACGAACCAGAGCAGGAAGTGTCTTACAAAAAAAAGCAAGTTATAAAATGAGGACTGGTATCTCCACCGAGGGAACATGAATATAAAGCACTTTTTCTTAGTTTTTACTTCGTAGCAAATATGTTAAAAAGACGGGGGATTCTTGTCCCTGATCATGAATTTCTATCACTACATCTGATATTTAAATGAAAGTTTAGTTACAAAAAGTCTCGGCATTATGGTGAGTTTTCCTAAGCAAGGGCAGGGTATTTGATACAAAGTGGGGATGTAGTCACTTCGTTAGCCAGTGTCTGTTGTTGAGACTCTTTTAGCAGACCGACCCCAAAATATTGTTCACACAACGATAGTTCCTATATAGAAATATTTAAAAATATATAAAATAAGGCAGATTCCTGAAACACATTTTAGGTATAGATGAGAACTTTCTATTGACATTTCAAAATAAACATAGGACAGGGCCTATAGAACATTTTTTGAATATTTCTGTTGAAAGAAAATTGTATAGGTCGACGATACAGACAGAATATTTCAGATGACTTTTTACCCTTTGACTAAAGCTGCGTTTACCAGACATCCGGAATGCGGTAGGGATGCGGAATCCCCGGCGGAACGATATGCTGTGTACGAAAATGCATTGCATTTTCCGCTTCCGCGTTCCGCAATCCGCATTCCACGTGTCAGCTTAACGTAGCTTTAGGCTTGATAAACAGATAAATACATGTACATGTAAGTGATTCTATTGATAACATACCTCGTTTTGCGCGCATGTCCATTCTTATTCCTTTCCACAAGGTCGATGCAATGAACGTATAGGCCAGCAGCATGAGTATAAAGGGAAGCAATAGAAACAGCGTTGTGAGGCATACTTGGTAAACCTGCGCCCACGTCGGGTCAGGTATTTCCTCCCAGCATTTATGTGCACCATGTTTGATCTTTATGAGTTTTGTGAAGACGGCAGTCGGCATAACGATGATACCAGTGGCGAGCCAAACTGCCGCAATGAGTTTATATGAGTGGGAAAGTGTCTGCCATCTCCGAGAACGCAGTGGTTGGCATATGGCGAAATAGCGCTCCATAGCTATGGCAACCAGCGTAAATGCACTGACTCCAACCGACACAGCTGTAAAAATAAAACCAAAGGAAGACATTAGGACATGTAAGAAATCAATTAAATGCAGACAAATCATATGCACAAAATCTTTAATCTGAAATATAATTAATATCTTCTGTAAGTTATAACTCGCAGGCGAAGCGGAGAAAAAGATTCCGAATTACCAAAATTGAAGATCGCTGCCAACGTCAGAAAATCTCATAGGCCGTATGGTGGGATGAAGTGGAAATATCATGCGTTGTGACCTCTCAGTTGTAGTCGAAGTAAAAGAACATGGCGTACGAGAGGCACTGAACAGAGGGACAAGTAGCTATTGTTTGTGGTTGACTTCTCAGCGGTCACATCAGGTTATAACACTGACTCTCTTGGGCAAGACATCCGTCCCTGGCACCGGGCTCTGGCGCATGTAAGTCTACAAGGATTAATTCTCATTTTCTGAGATGTTTTTAGGGGATAAAGTTAACCGTGCCCGTAGCTCTATACAAAAATCTTTAGTACATATACATATACATGTACATCATGTACCTGTACATGCACATGTACATATACGTGTAAGAAACAAGCTACGAAACAGGTACAGACTACAAAAGGGACAACGAGTGAACTGTTACACATTATATCATAAAAATATTACTAAAAAGCTGCATTCTCAAGAGAAGAATTAGGCTACACGCTAATTAAGTGATATTAAGCATAATCGACGAATATCTAATGGATAAAATACCCATATTATGGCGCTCCAACGTGATCACAATTCAGTATTTACGATGTGTTATAATTATATATCCACATGTCGATATTTAATTATCACGCGTCGATATTGAATACCCACACGTCGTTATTAAAAAGCCACACGTCATATTCCCCGGTCATATTTAGGGACCAGCCGTCATATTTAGGAACCACACGTTATATCAAACATATCCACACGTCTTATTTAGCACAACCACACGTCGATATTGGTATGCACGTGTCATATTAGCGAAAAACAGACTTCGATATTTCACAGAACCACACGTCCGAATTAGGAGCCACGCGATATAATAAAGACCCATGCGTCATATTTAAAAACCACACGTTATAATTAAGATCCACACGTCGTATTTCGTTTGCCTAATGTTTGACATACCTGTGCGCCTCCCATCTTCACTTTCAGCCAATCACATTGTAGTTTACAAATGTGCTAAAATAACACACGTCGCTCCTCTTAATACGACGTGTTGATTTTAATTATAACGTGTGGTTTTTAAATATGACGCGTGGGTCTTTATTATATTGCGTGGCTCCTAATTCCGACGTGTGGTTCCGTGAAATGTGTAATCGAAATGAAATATCGAAGTCTGTTTTTCGCTAATATGACACGCCGTGGATGCAAATATCAACGTGTGGATATGCTTATTATAACGTGTGGTTCCTAAATATGATGCGTGGCTTTTAATAATGACGCGTCATAATTAAATATCGACGTGTGGATATATAAATATAACACGTCGTAAATACTGAATTCTGATCGCGTTATGGCGCTCCAACGTGATCACAATTCAGTATTTACGACGTGTTATAATTATATATCCACACGTCGATATTTAATTATCACGCGTCGATATTGAATACCACACGTCGTTATTAAAAAGCCACGCGTCATATTTAGGAACCAGCCGTCATATTTAGGAACCACACGTTATATTAAACATATCCACACGTCTTATTTGGCACAACCACACGTCGATATTGGTATCCACGTGTCATATTAGCGAAAAACAGACTTCGATATTTCGTTTCGATTACACATTTCACAGAACCACACGTCCGAATTAGGAGCCACGCGATATAATAAAGACCCATGTGTCATATTTAAAAACCACACGTTATAATTAAGATCCACACGTCGTATTTCGTTTGCCTAATGTTTGACATACGTGTGCGCCTCCCATCTTCACTTTCAGCCAATCACATTGTAGTTTACAAATGTGCTAAAATAACACACGTCGCTCCTCTTAATACGACGTGTTGATTTTAATTATAACGTGTGGGTTTTAAATATGACGCGTGGGTCTTTATTATATTGCGTGGCTCCTAATTCCGACGTGTGGTTCCGTGAAATGTGTAATCGAAATGAAATATCGAAGTCTGTTTTTTCGCTAATATGACGCGTGGATGCAAATATCAACGTGTGGATATGCTTATTATAACGTGTGGTTCCTAAATATGATGCGTGGCTTTTAATAATGACGCGTCATAATTAAATATCGACGTGTGGATATATAAATATAACACGTCGTAAATACTGAATTCTGATCGCGTTGGAGCGCCATATTTTTCTGCTTGTCAGCAGTGTTGTAAACGTTAAATGACTTGATCTCCAAAAATGGAAGTCATTTCTTCTAGTTAAGGTACGTATATGAATTCGATGAAAAGTGGCATAGACCCACCTTTTTGAAACAATATACTTTATTAGCTGATATATCAGAGCCAATGTGGAGAGTAACTTAAATGTGGGCGCACCGCTTCAAATATCGTCCAATATCATCTCTTTTGTAATTAAATTACAACCTTCCATTTTGCATCCACCTATTGAGGTAGCAATAAGTGATGACTGAGTGTCGTCAATGCCTTGCCGATATCTGTTGCAAAATCGTTCCGAAATATATCGCCTTATGGCGCAGTATTTAATAAAGAACTTACAGTAAGTACATGTATACGCCTGTTGTACCGAAAGTAAGGAATGAGAGAACAATAATGCGAAATCATTCTTTGTGAAAGGAAAGTTAGAGCGACATCATTTGGGGTGGGCCCAAATTTAGCTGATGGAACTGTTGAAAGACTTCATTAAATTTAATCTTACACTTTCCTGTTTTGTTAAGAATTGAGAGTCCTTTTGCACAACAGGAAGTCTAAAAGGTCTCTTTTGATGAATATCGCAATTCTGTAGTGGAATTTCGAGTGCAGCATTTCTTACTTGTAGACATTCTTTCCATTTCACTAATCAACGTCGGTTGATTTTGCGCCGATTCTAGGATTCAATTTAAACTTTTCAACGACGGGATATACAGGAGTAGGAAAAAAAATTCTCATTTAGACGAAGCAACCACAAAACATAGCAACTACTTCGTAGTAGACTAAGAACCTGTCAGATCGTCCGTTATTGTTATAGTCAGAGAAAATGTCATCTAAACTTTCTTTTTTCAGTGAAGAGGCATAAGCCTATAAAAGGTTATAAACAAAAGATCAAACATCGGAAATCGAAAAGAATTATGTTATTAACTTTCCAATGCGACAAAATAGATATGCGATGATAAGTGACAACATGCGATTTTTTCCTGATAATCTTCCCTTCGGCTGTTATGGCTGATACCTTTTATCTTCTTGTATAGCTGTGTTTATTTGCTCATGCGTTAAGAATGTGAGAACCATTAATATTTCATGCTCAGAGAAACAAGTGATTACGATCTGACAGAATCGGGAAGTTTTTTTCTGGTATCTGCAACGTTTATGTGTCGGCCTTGTCCATTTGCAGCCTGTGTTGCTGCTGTTGACTTGACCACCCCAGTGGATACTCGCACTCATAAACAGACCTTGGTCCATGTGTCGATTGTAAGCCTGGTATTAGTAGGGAGGTTTAGAAATCAAATGATAAACGTAAACGTTGACGACAACGTTATTTTCGTACGGGAAATGCAATATAAAATCTGGTGAATGTGTAGTATGAAAAAATAACGTTGTCGTAAAGTTTACGTTTATCGTTTGATTTCTAAACCTCCCTAATACGTTACAGCCACCGAATGCTCAGCCTGTTTTTTTCACCTATGGCTATATGCTATGACTATGACTATATGCGGGCCAATTTATACCAAAACTTAACCTCTTTTTTTCGAAAACGAACTTCATCGAAAATTAGCGATTTCACGAATACACCGGCATATTCCCAGCATCATCAATTAAATTCCCCATCGCGAGGCTTGTTCTCTTAGTACCTCATTTCTTTTGATTTATTGTCGTGGTATTCGATCAAATCAGGCGGATGTCAAAAAGATATGAAACGTGTGTCAAAGACACGAACTTTTTTTCGGTCAATTCCTTTGATACAGAAGTCGAACATTTGTCTCGATTAGCAATTAGGAGAGGATCGTGTATGCCGATCAGTTTAATTAATCTCCGTCAGATGTTGTTAACTTTTTCGAAAACCACTATTGGAACTTAATGTTTTACGCTCGATTCAATTTCTACTTCTTGATTCGATCAATAATTCTCAATTAAGACTGATAGAAATCTAATTATTTCTACTTTTAATCAATACGACGTTTATTATTCCCTTCCAATCCTTTCCAAAGATGAATGCGGAGCAATGGTGACTTAATCCGAGACGTAGTAACTGGAACATCTCACGGAAGGTACATTTTTGTTTCAAACAATTTTTTATTTTTTTTCTACTTGAAATCAATTATTTGCTCATTGAGTAATATTCTAGTCTCAATGCAAACATTTTGCTTCGACGTACTAGGTTTCCTCACTCGTACTTATCGCCATGATATCCAACATAGAGGAGCACAAAACCCGACACACAAAATGATAGTAAGCATAAACTTTAAAGTCGTCTCCGAATTTCACAAATTTTCAACCCCAACCAGAGTCTTCCTCAGGCACTAGAGATCCCAGAAATGAAATCACCAGGTTGTACTTTAAATCAATACGCCTATGATTATTATTATCGTAAGCATCGTTTGGCCAGGTTGTACTTTAAGGTTGACTATTACTCGTTAACTTGACATCCATGTATCAACATGTGCATTGCCCTGAATCTTGTTTGTTGAATTCGACAAACTTGATTCAGTTGAACAATGTTGCAAATCATTATGGCAGGCTATGAAGACACCGTCCGTTTTTGCTAATCACAATTTTTAAGCTTGAAAACAAAGAAGATGTAATTGAATACGTCTACTGAAGGTTTTCTTTGCTGCATAGCGTTTGGTTTTCAACAGCAACAGCTCTATTGGTTTTTGGTTTCAGTCGGCCCCTGGATGGTATGTGGTAAGCTAGATGGGTAATTGACTTTCGGTCCTGTTAGAAATACGAGACCGTGCGGAGCGATTTACTTGCACAGAATGCAGATATCCGATAAAGGCTGGGTGACTACATCACCACTTTGTACCAAATAACCTGTCCGTGCTTAGGAAAACTAAGTGCTGTATCACTGTGCAACCAAGTCATGATTCCTCTGTTTCTTTCCAGTTTCCGCGGCAGTTTTCTTTGTATTGAGTCCTCCATAAAGAAAGTCGAATAACGCAGGTCATTTAGGGCGAAAAGCACGTCTTTGTCATGTTGTCTGCCACTACCCTTAAAAGCGTGTTAATTCAAAGAAGTTAAATGACTGTCTTTGGCATGTCCAACTGTAACCAAAATGGCACAACTGGTAATCATAAGGATTTATCAGCTAATTGGTCGTGAATCAAATGAGTAAGCAATGATTACCCTAGCTAATGATGATTATTGAGATGTTCCTGGGAAACAACGCAAAAAAACAACGGGAAATTGTTCCAATAAATACACTGTGTCCTACGAACGATGGCAAACGCCCACATAGCGCGCTCCACCGCAGATTTTAGCATTTGATGTTTTCACCCTTCTTTTGATAATGATGGTGACTAACGAAAATGTACATGTATAAAACTAAATAAATAACGCTTTTGTATTATACATTACTGTATGTAGAGGTGTATTTTGTGTTATTGGTAAAGCATCGAATATGCATTTCAGTCTGCAATACGTTCAGCAGGCCTGGTCTTTAACTTTTTTCTTTTAAGCTCAACCACACTTGGAAAATTGTCAGTGGCAATCAATATTTAATATCTTTTCAATATTGGATCACCACATCATACTACTTATCCTGGTCCTATCATTAGCATCGAATATGCATTTCAGTCTGCAATAAGTTCAGCAGGCCTAGTCTTTAACTTTTTTCTTTTAAACTACTACAGTTGGAAAATTGTCAACGGCAGTTAATATTTCTTTTAATACTGGATCTTATTCACCATATCATATTACTTATTATCTTGTAACAAAGCGTCTGTTAAGATGTCAACGGTGATGGGAAAATACTTACTCTGTGTGTATTACATGTAGTTCTCAGACTACGGTATAAAAATTATCAGAAATATGCTCACAGTAGCAAAGTACACAATGCACATGTAATAACAAACTATGATAAGATACAGATACATTTTTTGTAGATGTATAATACAAGCATAGAGTATACCTTTCGCATGCCAGTGGCAGATTACTAGTATTGATAACAAAGGCTAACACGTTCCTCAAAGTTGATGTTCTGGCTGGAGTACAAAGGTCTGCCTACACTGGCAACATTTTTCCAACATTCAGAATAACGACAACTTGTTGGACTAATGTTGTTCAACATGTTAAGAGGAAAACAGTTTCCACGATGTTTTTAAATGCTGCTATATTTTGTTGGCCAGTGTTTACAAGGTCAAGTGATCGATTTGCTCAGGAATGTTGCTCAAATGTTGGAAAAAATGTTGCCAGTGTACACGCAGCTTAATGTGACGCTTCGAGTCGTATTTTAGAACGTTCCTTAACGTTAAGGTCGACCTTAAGTCTATTGTAAAACCAACGAGAACAATAGATTTAAGGTGGACCTTAATGTTAAGGAACGTTCTAAAATACGGCCCATTGTCTGCAAAATCACACTGGCATTATCTCGCACCGATACTTATTCTTTGCTTTGGTTGGGGCGGAGGGAGGAGATGCGTCTCTGAGNACTATTGGAACTTAATGTTTTACGCTCGATTCAATTTCTACTTCTTGATGCGATCAATAATTCTCAATTAAGACTGATAGAAATCTAATTATTTCTACTTTTAATCAATACGACGTTTATTATTCCCTTCCAATCCTTTCCAAAGATGAATGCGGAGCAATGGTGACTTAATCCGAGACGTAGGAACTGGAACATCTCACGGAAGGTACATTTTTGTTTCAAACAATTTTTTATTTTTTTTCTACTTGAAATCAATTATTTGCTCATTGAGTAATATTCTAGTCTCAATGCAAAAATTTTGCTTCGACGTACTAGGTTTCCTCACTCGTACTTATCGCCATGATATCCAACATAGAGGAGCACAAAAACCGACACACAAAATGATAGTAAGCATAAACTTTAAAGTCGTCTCCGAATTTCACAAAATATTTTCGACCCCAACCAGGGTCTTCCTCAGGCACTAGAGACCCCAGAAGTGAAATCACCAGATTGTACTTTAAGTACCATCAATACGCCTATGCTTATTATTATCGTAAGCATCGTTTGGCCAGGTTGTACTTTAAGGTTGACTATTACTCGTTAACTTGACATCCATGTATCAAGAACATGTGCATTGCCCTGAAACTTGTTTGTTGAATTCGACAAACTTGATTCAGTTGAACAATGTTGCAAATCATTATGGCAGGCTATGAAGACACCGTCCGTTTTTGCTAATCACAATTTTTAAGCTTGAAAACAAAGAAGATGGAATTGAATACGTCTACTGAAGGTTTTCTTTCTGCATAGCGTTTGGTTTTCAACAGCAACAGCTCTATTGGTTTTTGGTTTCAGTCGGCCCCTGGATGGTATGTGGTAAGCTAGATGGGTAATTGACTTTCGGTCCTGTTAGAAATACGAGACCGTGCGGAGCGATTTACTTGCACAGAATGCAGATATCCGATAAAGGCTGGGTGACTACATCACCACTTTGTACCAAATAACCTGCCCGTGCTTAGGAAAACTAAGTGCTGCATTGCTGTGCAAACAAGTCACGATTCCTCTGTTTCTTTCCAGTTTCCGCGGCAGTTTTCTTTGTATTGAGTCCTCCATATAAAGAAAGTCGAATAACGCAGGTCATTTAGGGCGAAAAGCACGTCTTTGTCTGCCACTACCCTTAAAAGCGTGTTAGCCTTAATTCAAAGGAGTTAAATGACTGTCTTTGGCATGCCCAACTGTAACCAAAATGGCACAACTGGTAATCATAAGGATTTATCAGCTAATTGGTCGTGAATCAAATGAGTAAGCAATGATTACCCTAGCTAATGATGATTATTGAGATGTTCCTGGGAAACAACGCAAAAAAACAACGGGAAATTGTTCCAATAAATACACTGTGTCTTACGAACGATGGCAAACGCCCACATAGCGCGCTCCACCGCAGATTTTTGCATTTGATGTTTTCAGTCTTTTGATAATGGTGGTGACTAACGAATGTACATGTATAAAACTAAATAAATAACGCTTTTGCATTATACATTACAGTAGAGGTGTATTTTGTGTTACTGGTAAGCATCCAATATGCATTCCAGTCTGCAATAAGTTCAGCAGGCCTACATGTAGTCTTTAACGTTTTTCTTTGGGGCTCAACCACACTTGGAAAATTGTCAACGGCAATTAATATTTAATATCTTTTCAATATTAAATCACCACGTGACATTTTAATAAAATGTATACTACTTATCCTGGTCCTATCATTAGTATCGAATATGCATTTCAGTCTGCAATAAGTTCAGCAGGCCTAGTCTTTAACTTTTTTCTTTTAAACTACTACAGTTGGAAAATTGTCAACGGCAGTTAATATTTAATATCTTTTAATACTGGATCTTATTCACCATATCATATTACTTATCCTGGTCCTATCATTAGCGAACAAGTTGAAATCGCAAATGATTCGTTCAATCTGAGTACGACTTATTCTTGTAATCGTCTGGAAAAAATACCGTGGAGAAAACTCGTATTGCCGATAGAAAAAGACGTTTTCTTTCAGCATCGATATCTAAACACCTCCGCTCCACTGCGGCCTTTTGTATTGATGCTAGGGCGACATTCTTAATCGGTTATGTAGAGCCGTTAGAGGGAAGTAAGTGGGGCTAAGAAGACCACAATAGCAGGAGTGCTTTGGTTTTCACTTAGGAGAACAGGATCATGTTTTGTGTCAGAAACACTGTTTGCAGTAAAAAGATACGAGGGATGTATATTATCTTGCTACTCAGTAAAAAATGTCCACAGCCGATAGCCATTAGGTCATGCTACTGCTGCTCTTAGGTATCTTGTAACAAAGCGTCTGTTAAGATGTCAACGGTGATGGGAAAATACTTACTCTGTGTGTATTACATGTAGTTCTCAGACTACGGTATAAGAAATTATCAGAAATATGCTCACAGTAGCAAAGTACACAATGCATGCACATGTAATAACAAACGATGATCAGATACAGATACATTTTTTGTAGATGTATAATACAAGCATAGAGTATACATGTACAGTTCGCATGCCAGTGGCAGATTACTAGTATTGATGCTAACACGTTCCTCAAAGTTGATGTTCTGGCTGGAGTACAAAGGTCTGCCTACACTGGCAACATTTTTCCAACATTCAGAATAACGGCAACTTGTTGGACAAATGTTTTTCAATGTGTTAAGAGGAAAACAGTTACCAAGATGTTTTTAAATGCTGCTATATTTTGTTGGCCAGTGTTTACAAGGTTAAGTGATCGATTTGCTCAGGAATGTTGCTCAAATGTTGGAAAAAATGTTGCCAGTGTACACGCAGCTTAATGTGACGCTTCGAGTCGTATTTTAGAACGTTCCTTAACGTTAAGGTCGACCTTAAGTCTATTGTAAAACCAACAAGAACAATAGATTTAAGGTGGACCTTAATGTTAAGGAACGTTCTAAAATACGGCCCATTGTCTGCAAAATCACACTGGCATCTCGCACCGATACTTATTTTTTGCTTTGGTTGGGGCGGAGGGAGGGGATGCGTCTNGCTTGGCTGCAAGTGTTTGGAGATATCCGAGAGTGAATTCGTAGCTTCTTAGAAAATTTCCGCCTTGTTATTCGAGCAGGGGAACACACTTATTTGAATGAACTCTGTTCTTTTATTGGATTGAAAGCTATGTCGAATTGAATTTGACCCAGGTCAGTAAGTCTCAATAGTAATCGAGATGATGCTTTATAAAGTAAACCAATTACGTTATTGATCGGAAGTAGAGCCAGGGCTACGCCTCAGGCTCCTCCAACTTCGCTAGAATTAATCCTTGTCACTTTAGAATGAGTTTGATTAAAATCGAAGTTGTCGAGGCCTTAAGAGGCCAAAGTATGACTGGAGATCAGTCGTGCAAAACCTTTTCACTGACTGATTGCGCCGTATTGCATTTATAATCACTGGATCAGATGGAGGAATAGGGAATGCACGCGAGAGAGTCAATGTGGCGTCAGCATTGGTGACGTGATCCGGAAGATGGAACGTTATCAATGACACAAGGTTATCGCGGTCACTGCCAACGGAAATTGAAGATATCACATCAACGGAAATCACACTGGATATAGAAACGGAGACAAATGATCAGCTGGGAAGAAGTTGTCCACCTAACGCTAAAGAAATGACTACGTGTACGCCAAACGTCAGGATGCATGTGTCGGTTCCAGTAGCTTCCTTTTCGGCGACGGAAGAGATTGTCAACTGACGTAATTGTAGAAAAAAAGGAGTGTACCTGTAATAATGCGCAATCATCTTCTACACTTTTTCGCCACGTACAATTTAGTTCATATAACCATGTTTGGCGAAAACAATAAGCTTCTTGCTCAGGAGGTGCAAAACCAGACTGCAATTTTTTACGCCCATATGTTCCAGGCATTATCCGACAAAGAAATGAAACCAAAAACAACAGCAAAACAGTACGACTTTTTCGGAGAACAACTTTCTATCGGCTGCAGTTGCATCAGGGAGTAGCTAAAACATTACCGGACACCATAGAAATGCGAGTAGGTGTAAAAGAATTCCAGCCAACACAGTCGGAACACATGCCGAACAGGCTAATGCGACAACATGCAACGAAAGAATTACCAGATTCTCTGTGTTGCCGGGCCAGATGTCGCCACATCTGGGGATAACC
This sequence comes from Notospermus geniculatus, assembly GCA_002633025.1. Taxonomy (NCBI): domain Eukaryota; kingdom Metazoa; phylum Nemertea; class Pilidiophora; order Heteronemertea; family Lineidae; genus Notospermus; species Notospermus geniculatus. The sequence continues at coordinate 209,116 of NMRB01000207.1, forward strand.
TCGGAGCACCTTTCGAAAAATGAGTGAAGAAGCAAAAGCCAATCTGATATAATCTTGGACATTATTTTCAACGTTAGTGGAAGGAAGAAAAGGAAAAGTAGTTCACCATCTGATTATCTTTTTACAATGTTTAGTTATTTGTTTTTGAAAAAGCTAAGGGGAAAAGAACTTTGGTCCAGACTGAGAGGTAGAATAGGCCATTCATGTACATGTAGTAACAGCCGTATCAGTTCCGTCCTACGTCATATGAGCCAAATATATATACCTCATGTGGGGCCTAATCTACAACTTATTTGCACTAACATCGCCCCTCGTGTGTAATCAGAATTCTTGTCTCATCGAAAATATTCGTGATGCGACGATCACTCAATGAGACTCTAACCTCAGCGGACACGGTGTATTCAAATGGAATATCACGCCGTGGAGGATATAATCGTTATTAGATTTAGCTTAGAAATCAAGTTGGGATTGATCGAATGAATTAAACATTATTATTCATGGCTTTTAAAGTAGTATTCGCCAACATTAACAGATTACAGACTATCAATACACGATAGCGTCTTCTTAAGTGCTTTTAGATGTCGCAATGAGTATAGGGCTAACAATCTACTAATGTGAGAGAAAGGGTGCGATTAGCATTCCAAGTGACATGCAGAATTCCTTCCTGATGTCAACTTGCTTTTTGTTTGAGTGACAGCAAGTGCTACGAACTGTGGTTTACATAGGGTAAGATTGGCTTAAATCATGTCAGCAGTCCGACATGCAGCATGTCGAAATTTGGAATCGAACATGCTCTCGTGTAATTCAGAAGATATAATAACATCGCCTAATATCACTTCGAAAATTAATCTGACGTTCGCCACTGGCCAGCGTATCCAATGCCCGAAAGGCAATGCTTTTACTTCTCTCGCATTGTCACTATTCGTTATCGATTGGTCACTCTGGAATAACCGTTGTGATTGCGGTCAGAAATGGAATTGGTTGATATGCCAATATAATGATCGTTCATCCTACCAGGTGGTATTTTATATCTGGATATAATAACTCACGGAATTGGACGCGGACAGTTCATTAGAAAATTACTCATTCTCTTACAGCTTACGGAAACATAGTCCATAATATCTGTTATCATTTTATACCGTCACCTATTCTTGGACTGTAGGCTTACGATCAATTTATTGGCTGTAGCCATAAATTGTTTTCTTATATCAGTCTGTGGTGTAACTATATTTACTGGGTCGACCACCTTGAAAAAATCAGCTTTCCCAAAATGATTCAAGAACATGTCCGTATATCCTCGATATCTGTAAAGTTACATGTACATGTATCTACTGATCGTATTTGCATGTTGGTTTTCAGCTCTAAGGCCCGTATGCACCAACACCAGATTAGCCCCAATTCGGCTTAAGTCCAACTTAAGCTTGAGCTTAAATTTTGATCCCATTGCACCAATCATAGTAACTATATTTACTGGGTCGACCACCTTGAAAAAATCAGCTTTCCCAAAATGATTCAAGAACATGTCCGTATATCCTCGATATCTGTAAAGTTACATGTATCTACTGATCGTATTTGCATGTTGGTTTTCAGCTCTAGATGATGAAAATCCAATATTTTGTTTTTTGGGGGTGGGGGGGGGCATAATGTAGGTTAGAAAATATCAAAGGCATTCGTGAAAAAACCAAAGTATATGGAATGCTATATATCGGCTGTCCTCTGCTGTACTTTGCGGGATTCGATTCGCAAAAGGACAATAACCTGGCTGAAATCGATTCTTGAACTGAATCCACACCGCTCCTTTCTACTCTTAGACATCCGAGTTCCTAAATAGGCTAGAATTGAGTTTTTTGAATACAAACTGCTTCAAAGAGGGAATAGCTTTGAACTCTATTATGTAGACAAACTGTCGCAGTAATGATGAAAAAGTGTTCAACACAAATTCAATAAATTTGCGGAAACTCGCTTAGAGGATCTGGTGCTGGCAGACGTCTTTTTAATGTCTAGAAAGAAAAACGTCGTCTGTTTTTCTCATCCCTATTCAAGCCATGAATAGGAAGGGATTTTTTCCAAGTAACTTTAAAGTGCAAAGTCAGAAAGGCACTACGTTCCTTCTTAGACATACTGGGTCGTATTCATAAAGCAGTTCTATCTTTAGAACCGACTTAGGCCGGTTCCAAGTATCGTCAACCACTGTACGGGGAATCGGCCTAAGACGGTTCTAACGACAGAACCGCTTTATGAATACGACCCACACTGTACTGTAAAATCTCGAGAGTAGGTCGATGTACTATTGTATCGCGCCCCAACCTCATCGTTATGGTCATGAATACTAGTAGCTTAAAATCTTAGGGCCATTAAAAGGTATTGAAGGGTTACGGGTGTACAACTTTTCATATTTCAGTATTTCAGACTGAAGGCACCTTCATGAATGGCCCATAATATATCTGTATAATCAGTTAAAGGGCCACGGTATTGCTACTTTTTCTCGACAGCCGGCGCCACTGTGCCACTCTGCAACCCAGGGACTTACAACTGCGTTGTCGGCGAATTGATCCGATTTACTACGTACATTTTGTAATGCATTTTTGTAGTTCGTTTTGCTGCCGCTAGGTGGCTCCCTCTACGTCGGTAGTCAAATAACGCTTTAGAGATCCAATACCGTGCTCCTTTAATTTTGATTTAATTTGAATATACAAATGGATCCCTCTAGGTTTTGGTAGTCGCAGATGGTTTTTACGAAACAGAGCATATTGACAATACAGCAGTAGTGTATTTTAAACACTTTAGTAGAGCTCTGGCTCCAACAATTCATTATGTGTATAATTTTCCTATGTGTATAATTTTCCTATTCCTTCTACTCTCACCAGAGGTAATTCACAACATCAGATTTCCCACTGGCCGATGAAAAGTGTGATTGAAATTTCATTGGTCTCTCAAGTGTGGCCTCTCGTGGGAAACTAATAGATGTATGATAATATCAAGTTTAAAGGAGCACGGTATTGGATCTGAAATGTGTTATTTGACTGACGATGTAGAGGGAGCCACCTAGCGGCAATAAGACCAACCACCAAAATGCATTACAAAATGTACGTAGTAAATCGGGTCAATTCGCCGACAACATAGTTAGTCCCTGGGTTGGAGAGTGGCGCCGGCTGTCGAGAAAAAGTGGCAATACCGTGGTCCTTTAATTAGAATGCATTTGGTCTCGTGTTCAGTCATACTTGAGGAAGTGTGTGATAATTCTATGTGTATTGTAATTACATGTACATGTATTTTAAGTAAGTTGAATAGCAAGTTAAATTATCCGTTGCGCTCTGACTACGCCTATAGAAGCCTCTATGTACTTCGTGTACAATCTTCTCGGCAAACCTTTGATCTGATATCCGGAGACTATTTCGGCACCATACATGTAGAAATAGCCTTAAAACACCGACTGTAACTTTATATTAGATTATTCTGACGACGTTGTTTCTCTGAAAAAAAATTGCCGATTGGTTCTCTCGCAGTGCCTGTCCATTAAAAAAACGCATGCTGCTTTACAACCATCATCGATTGTGGTCCCATGCTGATTTCTCCATTATCGTTGCGGTGGTCATAATTTTCCAAGCGGCACCCTGTAAGGAGATATGCAACTGTCTGATAGCATGATAGAGTATTGTTTATCGAGCCATGTACACTGTATTCATTCGGAGCGATTCGTCCGTTTAATATTTAAATGCCTGTGACAATCCCTTTGCATCAGAAGATGGTATTGACCAATAATTCTACCGCCTGTTGGTTTTACTGCGTGGTTACTAACTGTCGGGTGCAATGCGAAAATGCTGTCTTTATGATTGTTGACTTGCTGTAAATAAGCTTTTACACGGCCGAATTGTAAACGATGGGTCAAAGCGATTCCTTTCCACCAGGTGGTTGGCAAAATGATACATGTATACATGTAATAACCAAAGTCGTCCTCCAGAAATTTTGCGAATTTTCGACCCCAACCGGGATCTTCTTCAGGCTGGCACTTTCAAGTCGAGCTACCAGAACTTCTGGTAGCTCGACTTGAAAGTGCGAGCCTGAAGAAGACCCCGGTTGGCAGTTGGGGTCGAAAATTCGCAAAATTTCTGGAGGACGACTTCGGTTATTCATTTTTTGTGTCGCCTTTTGTGCTCTATCTTTGGATATGTGGTTGGCAAAATGTGGTAGAATGTATTTCCTCAGAAATATAAATCATTTGCCTTTATTGCTTTGGCTACAAAAACGTGTTGTCACAAAGAACGTAGCGGTAATTAGCCCCCAGTGCAGGAAATGACACGACTCTCCCCCACAAAGTTTTAATTAAAGTACATGTATCCGTATTTCTGCGTTATATTTCCCCAAGCTCACTTGCATACACTTCATTCCGTTCTGTTGATTCTGCTGAACTATATCCATTAGGGGAATTTCTGTATCAAGACGTAGGCAAATCCGAAGGGATAAAAAGTCGCCCCGCTGTCTCTAGACGTAAACCCCACACTGTATTTGTTCATCATCCCTCCTGTAGAGAACCTCCATTAACGCAATTAAAGATCGAAACGGGAAGATGCCTTTGCCAACGAGAGAACACTAATGACCTAGTCTCCCCGAACCGTCATGAGATAATTGAATTTGGACACCCATAATAGACATGATCGTATGGTTCGTTTAAACCTGTCTGGTCTTTATTCAATATAGTCTCAGGATGATGAGAGACATCAAAAGAATTCTCGGCAACTTAATTGTAACATGAATAGGTCGAAGTCTCTTTTTATTCAATATGACAGAATCAGTGTCGCCATGAAGTGATGTCAAGTGTATGCACAGTCCAACGACGGCCAGAACACGCCGGAAAATGTACACTCAATGAAGGTTATTTGTTCAAAAACAGTTTGATTTTCATGCAACATGTTGACGAACGTTGATTCTCAACGACCTAATAAAAATGGTCGGCTATAACTTCACAATATTACTGGTTTTATGAATGACAGAGCAGAAGGAATTACGAGTGCTTTGCTTACACTAAAATAGTAAGATAAAACATTCTGAGGTGTAGTGTAGGCCAACAAGATGAGAAAAGTTCATGCAACAATGCACCGATCTGCAGTAGAGTGACATGAAAAATTATGTAATTAGTGAGCAGTGTTGTTTGGAATGAACAGGTCAATAGGGAGTTTTCGCAAATCTGACGAAAAACGAAGTACGAAATACGAAATTGGACGTCATATCCATGACGTAATGTATTTCAGGAAATGGTTGGTACCACAAATGTCCCTCATGCCAGTGCGTCGTTTAGCATGTCATGTAAGATCGAAAGAGTTATGGCGCATCCTGAATTTTTAAATTTCCAATTCGTATCAACGAAGTGGAAACGAAAGATAAATTTCAAGGTTTAATATACACCGTACCTGTGTCGTTCTAACGTCATACGCTAAAAGTCGCTCTTGCAGCAGGCGATAGGCCTACTTGTGGTACCAGCCATTTCCTGAAATACATTACGTCATAGGTATGACGTCCAATTTCGTATTTCGTTTTTCGTCAGATTTGCGAAAACTCCCTATTATTAAAATTTGGACGAAAAACAAGATGACAGAACGTTTGTAATGAATAAATATTGTGGAGGTGCTTTAGGTTCGCTAAGACGGGGCATGTCGCACGTAATCAATTTAGTCTTTGTCACGTTCATCGAAAATCCTAAGTTCACAGTTGTGGGCAGCTAATTTGATGGAATCAATTACCGTAAAAGCTCCAGGTAATTGAGGGATCTTGCTCTACTTTGTGGGTTAAAAAAGCAGTTTGAAATTTTTCATGCCTCACTTTTCAAGCAGTACCAACAGAACATCTGACGAAGTGGAATTCGACTCACGATATCCATGGAGAGGTATCCACGGGTTTTACACCAGATTTGCCATTTGTCACTGCAAGGGGAAACTCAATCATCGCAAGTACATGCAGTGAAATAGGGTGAATGCGGGGGGGGGTCCAGATACGGCCATGACCTGAGGACACCTTTCAAGATTAGTGCATTGCAACACGGTTTATCACATACTAGTAGGCCGGCCGACATGAAATTTTAAGCTTTTGTCGGCATCTTGTGTTAATGGCTGGCATCTATGCTAGATCATACCCTTATAAGATGGGGTGAAATTTAAGGTTGGATGCCACCCTGGATTTGCCGGTTAAAGGTCATTATCCGCCATTGATTTTCTGGAACTGGCTTTTAACATTATCCAAGAACTGAGCTTTCTGCAGGAAAATGGGACCCGATGTGCAGCTAACGTTTGAACGGATGGATTTACACCCCAGAAATGTATTACCAACAGATAGAAACCTGGTATCTCTTAATCAAATAACCATGTTTTTCTTTCCTACGGGAGTTACATGTACGTAATTGGAAATGGCGTTTTAATGTATTTTGACCAATTTTGTGTTAATTTGCATGAAAAACGTTATTATTACGAAACTACTGAAAACAATTAAAAACATGCTTATTTGGTTACGAGGCACCATATTTCTGTATGTTGGTAATACATGTACATTTCCGGGGTGCAAATCAAACCGTTCAAAAGTTAGCTGCAGATCGGTTCCCATTCTCCTGTACAAAGCTTAGTTCTTGGGTCCAATGATAAAGTCAGTTCCAAAAATTCAATCGGCCGTAACTTCCGTCAAAATCTAAATTTAACAGTGGCATCCACCCTAATCTTATTCAGTAGCCAGTATTTTACAGTTCTGGAGGGGATACCATCCATTAACAGAAAATGTCGACTAATTTTTTGCTAGCTACTGTACCACGGTTCGTAGTACTGTCATCTGACGTCGGCCGTCAATATTGACTGCGATTGATTCTGTACCTCACGCCTCTCTACACTTACCACATCCAATATTCATAGGCTTCAGTTCATTCTACATAAAATTACTCTACCACAGTTACCAGCAAACATGGGCTATAATCAATTTTCAACAAAAGGCCTCCTCAACATCATCAGCAATTTCCAGCATCTACTGCACCAATAATCAATGTCCACGTTGTCAGCAATCAGAATGTGCTATAATCGAGTCACTTTCAGCGAATTCGTCAAATGCTTCATCAAAACTTGTCCCCTGGCATTAAACCTTGGGGTTAATGTCCATCATATTCTCGTCCCTAGGAGAAAAAGTCCTCTGGACTTTGGTATCCATGATTCAATGTCCCTTGACACTGGATCCGGTGATCACAGTCCATTTGACTGTCGTCTCTAGGAAAAGAAGTCCTCTGGACTTTGATATCTAAGATTCAATGTCCCTGGACATCGAATCCTCTGGATATCAAGGATTCAATGTCCATCAAATTCTCGTCTCCAGGAATAGAAGTCCTCTGGACTTTGATATCTAGGAATCATTGCCCCTGGGCATTGAATCCGGGGGTCAATGTCCATCGGACTCTCGTCTCCAGGAGTCCTTTGGACTTTGGTATCTAGGATTGTGGACCCGGAGATCACAGTCCATTTGACTCCTGTCTCTAGGAAAAGAAGTCCTCTGGACTGATATCTAGGACTTTGGTATCTAGGATTCAATGTTCCTTGCCTTTGGATCCGGGGATCAATGTCCTCTTGACTTTGGTGTCTACGATTCAATGTCCCTGGGCATTGAACCCTGGGATCAATGTCCATCGGACTCTCGTCTCTACGAGTCCTCTGGACTACGATTCAATGTCCCTGGGCATTGAATCCGGGAAGCAATGTCCATCAAACTCTCGTCTACAGGAAAAGAAGTCCTCTGGAATTTGATATCTAGGACTCAATGTCCCTGGTGGACATTGAACCCTGGGATCAATGTCCATCGGACTAGCGTCTCTAGGAGTACGAGTCCTCTGGACTTTGGTATCTAGGATTCAATGTCCCTGGGCATTGAATCCGGGAAACAATGTCCATCAAACTCTCGTCTCCAGAAAAAGAAGTCCTCTGGACTTTGATATCTAGGATTCAATGTCCCTGGACATTGAACCCCTGCCATCTGACTCTCGTCTCTGAGTACGAGTCCTCTGGACTTTGGTATCTAGGATTCAATGTCCCTGGGCATTGAATCCGGGAAGCAATGTCCATCTAACTCTCGTCTCCAGGAATAGAAGTCCTCTGGACTTTGATATCTAGGATTCACTGTCCGTGACTGTCGAGCTGTTCATTCAACGCCCAAACGTGATAATTCGTGGTGGTACCTATTAATACACCTGGGTGGAGTGAAGCAAAGTAGACACCAAAGCCTGCCCACAGGCTCACGCCGTCAGTGGTATTGGATCCTCGGACCTCGAGAGAGCATACATTGCGGACTTTCGTTAGCAAATGCCTCGCTGTAATTAATTGAGCCATACCCGCGAATGCCTCATCAGCTCCTGACACCGCCCATTCACAGTTGTACCTGCATACAGACTGTAATTAATTTTCAGCCGCTGATACAGCGTCCGAATCTGACATCCGTAATCCCAGCAACGTTTTCAACATGACATCCATCGCTTTCATAAACCTGGGCAATATCTCCCTGATCTGATACTGCGTATTCAGAGTTCTGCCCGATCTGATTTCCTGCATACAAATCCACGGTCTGAGATACCATTTCTGATATTACCAGGTCCGTCCCAATAGATAAACCCTTCCAGTTTTCAATGTAATTCTTAGGCTCATCGGTAACTGTCGTTATCAGCAGGACATGATTGATTAGTAAGTTGTACTGGTTGTGGTTCAGACGCCCCTTTGCTTTTCAGCAACACATATATGTATCATACATCTTTATACACAAGAATCACATCCCAAATGGAGGCACACGACAAAAGTGAATTCATAAAAGAATGCTCTAACAGAACGGCAATATGCCAAGCTGATGAATCATTTATAGCTTTTTTTATCAGAATACATGTAGCTCCATTGACACTACAAGACATCGAAGAGTAAAGATAAGTGTACACAGGCAACATTTTTCCAACATTCAGAGTAATCACAAAAACGTGTTGGGCAAATGTTACCCCACCCCAAGTATAACCTCTCTTTCCTCATTTTGTCTGTGAGTACTGGGGGAAAATACTGCCTCTCATCGCTCCCGTGCCTAGCCAAAAGACTCGCACGGGCCGCGGAATGCCCCTCATGCCTAGCCAGCGGCTCGCATGGGCTGCATTACACCTCTATCCTCAGCCAATTCCAAAATGCGAGCAACACGACAAACCGTCCGATCACACCGGCGTCCAGCGAGAGAATGCGGAATGCGCGATGAGGTCATTGGTCAAGAGAGTTTATACTTGGGGTGTTTCGGGTGTCTAAAGGGGAAAAAGTTTTCCTGCATGTTGTTCGAATGTTGGTATAGAGGTTCTTCACCGACGTCACAACTCAATGCTAATTAGCCATGTGCGTGGCCGTCAGTAATGCCGAATCGGTTAATGTCGTCCTGGGTATAACAGAAATATACCCAGAGTCAATGTCGTCGCACAAAACCATACCCCGTGTTTTCCTGACCCGTGTCAAACCCGTGTGTACAAAAAGCCAGGCGAGAGGTCACATTACTACATTGTAGTTAAGTAGCCCGGCGACAGGTGCGCTGCATGCACTACTCTTCGGTCATATCTGTATTGGCACACCTTGTTGCAGGCGCGAAAACGAGGTCGGCTGCGCCATCTCTAGCCGTGCTAAGAACTAACGAAAACACCGGGATTTCGAAAAGCTCGGCGAGATTGCGTGTTTAAAAACCCCGTGCTTTTCAGACACGGGTTTCTTGAAGCCCGGCATTTCATAGGTGTGCCCGCAAAAAACCGGGGATGTTATGTAGTGTAACCACGGCTATTATGTCTTTCGTGTTAATCACCTAGTCGCACGAATCACTTAGATTACCTGTCACCAATATATCTCATGCTTGGCCACGGATTTTTCAGTGAATCTCACTTATCACAATACAAACTACCTGTACAACATTCGTTGTCACTTCGTCGACGGTTTATGCCATGTTGAAATACGCTTAAAAACGTAATTGGATCTTTTTCAAGTTCATTTGAGTCAGAAACCTATGTCACGTCTCGTCTACTGCCACCTAATTACCCCATTAGCGAACAAAAACAACACCCAATGTTTCAAGAACCTCATCATGCTACCACCCACAGGACTAGTAAATCGAATGCTTGACAAATCAACCAGCGTTTCATGACCCTTGGGAACAAGCGGCCCCTAGACTTTCAGTCTCATTAACAATGGTTTATCTATTAATGGCAGTGGGGTGCGATCATAGCGTATGAATTGCAATTTATCACTACATTGTATATACACGGATTCGATCTTGTTTTTTACTTTTTACATGTACCAAATTTCACACGTAATGAAATGGTCGACCAGTGAATGTGAGCAAATAATGTGTAATAGGGAGGTTTCGCAAGCGCCCAGTTAGGCCCTACGACGACGTTTATCTATTGTGCGGGTATACCCAAACAATAGATAAACGTCGTCGTATGGCCTAACCGGGCGGTTACGAAACCTCCCTATTATACCAGAATGAACGACATTTACGGGAGAATCCAACTTACCTCGACGCGAGTCCAGGTCATGAAAAATTTTGTCAGTTCAAATAATATCGTGGTATAGTACGGGTAGCAAAATGGTAGATGGAACAGCTAATAGGTATAATACAAGCGATGCTACCTCTGAACTACATGTATATTTTACGGTATTATTAGAAGTTAGAAAATTTTTATGACATGGACTCGCGTCGAGGTAAGTTGGATTCTCTCTCTCTCTCAAAATGTTCCAGGGCCAATTCCTGATCAAAATCTTGGCAAACACACACATATCGAGGGTAATTTACTTACACAGGCTAGAAAATTCTATTCTGGTTTTATTGTGTGATGTGATGTTGACAAAAGTCATTTTTCAAAATGGCTGAAGGGCAGCCATATTTGAAGCTTAATTTGGGCAAAATCTGGCGTATGCATCTACAATGTTGATACATTATTCACACCAGTTCAGCACTATGGCACGCCGAACACGAAATTATTCAAGAATATTTTGTCTCTTGAAGGAATATTTTGACTTTTTGAAAGAATATTTTGTCTCTTGAATGTATATTTTGAATTTTTGAATAAATACTTTGTCTCTTGAATGTACATGTATATTTTGACTGTCTTGAATAATTTCCTGTTTGGCGTGCCATCAGCACATTCTACATGTACAATGTCCCCGGGCTGGCCCGTGTGTTCGTATCTTATCTCCCCCATCGTACGAACCCGGATGATCTCTAAGATCCGCAGATTAGTGCTTCCTGAAGATCTTCAGGCGTCGCCTGGATGCGTACAGTGGCAAGAGTTTCTCAATCCAGGAGGCCAGATTTTGGAACGAACTATAGTAAGAAGACACAAAAGAACGTTTTATGCTGCATTATAACCACAGTGTTTCGGGTTTATTACGGGCCAAATCACTCATATAAAGTATGTCTTCAACAAACTAAAAAATGGTGTGTTTAAGCAGCGCGAAGAGACGATGGTGCCTGGACATTTTTCTGGCAAAAATACACCCCCAGCCCCATCGTCACAAACTCGCCTAGCATTCCCTTATTTCCGATTCCGTCCACTCCTACAGCATTTCATGAAAACCTCCTTGGCTTCCCTTCGATATTTCTTACCGCCTCCGAGGAAATACAAATAGAAATTCACGGCGTAGTTCATATTCCAAACCTCTTGCACCGCCACCCACTCCACGTTGTACCTCAGGTTCCAATAACGGTCTTCCAAGTCATATTTGGCGTCAATTTCTGGTATAGTGAACATCAAGTCGAACAATCGCATAGGTACGGAAAGCATGACGTACGCAAGTGCAACAAGAATGAGCATACGTGTGAGACGTTTCCCCTCTGACGCATCGCCACCGCTGCCCAATTTGTCCCTGGCTTGTGCTGCAGACCGAACATTCGCTATGATGACGATGTTCGACCCAATGATGGTGAAGAAGGGTATGATAGTGCCGATGCATAAGGTGAAACCGCCCACCATTTGCGCTATCCATTCCTGATCAGGGACACTTAAGTAAAGCAATTCCAGCCCTGAATATGGATCAGTATTAATTTTGTATGTAAAGAATATATTAACAAGCAATATTGCTGGGATTATGTAGGCAATTACGACTGCTTTTTTCGCTTTTGATGCTGTACAGATTGATTTTGCCTTCAGCGGGAATGTTATAGCAAATGCCCTATCAAAGCTCATGAAAGCTAAGTATAGGCCAGAAGCCGCTCCATTGCACGATGACCAATACCATATGAAGCTGAAATTCAAATGCAGTAGTGTGCAGATAAGATATACGAGTACCGGTTGTGTATGTATACCGGTTGTGTATGCAGGAAAGTGGAAAACACGTTATAGTTTTCATAAAACCATGTAAATTTCGATGTTCAGACAAGGCGAATTTAGTGCAAAAGTAGGCCTATTGTTACCGAAGTGAATTGACTAGAGTTTTTGCCATACTCACGCTAAACCGTTGAATCTATCTTGAAAAACTGCACCCAAGCCGTGGATGAACAAAATGCGGTAGAAAATAACTGATGAAAGTAGGCCAGAGTCCACCACTGCTAAAGCACTCATATAGACACAAGTACTTATGTTCCTATTACTTTTCTTCGTCGTTATCATAAATGACGTTATATTGCCGAATAAGCCTAACGGAACATATATTGCTGGGGGCCATTTGAGCATACCAATCAGGGCCATCTGCAAAACCATATCGACAGGTGCATTGGGATTCGTTGCCGTTCCTGTTGAATTCAACAATTGGGAAAAAGGCTGGACCATAGAATGATGTGCCATCCTTTCCTCCAGACCTACGGGTGGCAATATTAATAAAATAATAATATGTTGTCTTCTCTCCAAATAGTTGATCGGTGATCGATGTCTTATTGTCCTCCGAGTCAGAATGGTGTTCGGTGGGATTTTTATCGTGAGATGTGTCTGTAGCACGCGATATCAGAAATCCGCTCCCGGCATCATGCCAAAAGGAAAGGCAATTTCCAAACGTTTTCCATTGTTGTTAGTTGCTGACTTAGGGCGCGATCTGAACACGTTTTGATTTTCATATTTTTCTCCTCAAACTACATGTAGCAGCATTGATCTACTAATTGCCTGTGTAATCAGATATTTGAAATTCAATCGTTGTTCCTTCTCGGCAACGCCCACCGCAACCGATCATATTAAACGAACATATTGCATGTCATGGAAACATGTCGACCTTGAACTGATGTTAGTCCTGAGTAACATTGCTCAGTCTCCCAGTAAAGCATGGATTACAGCATGTAATAAAATCTCCCAGGTAGAAAAAATGCATATTTTCCCTAGACCCTTGTTTTCTTGACAAAATTGCAAGGTAGGCCGTACTTTAATATTCCAGACACCCATTCACCTTGTTCAATAAAAAAACCAATCCGCATTACTGGCCATCGATACATTTTTTGGCGGCTAATTCCCTGGCCTACTAATAGAAATGAGGACCTGACGAAAATTCAATGCCAAGCCGCTCACTTAATGAAGGCTTACGACAGTCGGACTTATTCAGGGAAAAGCACATATTACGCACTTGCAACCGAACAAAATATCCCCATGCTGGAGCTTTGATCTTTTTTCTTTTTTATTTCGCTATAACTTGGTTCAGTAGGGACTACCGCATTGACTAGTGCGTTATTTCACTAAGTGAGTACGATTTGTTCAGCGGCATAGCTTGGTTGATGCTGTAACTGAGCACAAATAGTATGCAGGAAGCAACTTAATTTCGGAGTTTAATCATCCCACGTCCTTGTCATTATTGGGAAAAGTAACGACAAGAGCGTGTAGAGGTCAGATCAGGATCAGACACCTGCTAGCCAGAGGCGGGAAAGGAGCGCAGCAGCTGAATTGCTCGTCGTATAGGTATCCGCCACGGATTACTGACGACTATACGTACGATACACTGAAGGGGTTACTGTCGTACGTGGCGGCAGTAACCCCAGTACGTAGGCAGTACGTACGAAAGAATTGTATTGATACGCCAGTGAGATCTCTGGGGATAAAGTGATAGGGGACCCAGCAGGAATTCGAACTTAAACCCTTGCTTCCAGACATTGAGGAAGGACTTCAGCAACTTCCCCTTTGTCGCCGCAGAGGAAAGTACATGTAGGACCGGGTACAAACGAGTTAAAGGGCGGGCATAGCTGCTGTCGTATGGCACACCACAAAGGAGGCGGGAGAGAGTTAGGAGAACAGGCACTCCAAAAAGAAAGGAATTTCCAGCTGAGGGAGAAACAGCAGGCAATGATGAAGTGAGGAAATTAAGCTAAACCTTGTAGCCGAAACCCGTGGAACAGCAAAGCCAATAGTTCCTCGAATGTCTCACAAAGCTGCCGGCACCTGGGAGAATACTAATAGGAACGCCAAGGGGGACTCGCCTCACCAGTCTATATGAGGGCGAGCATAGCTGACATTCGTGTCGTCGGGCGGGAAGTGCTTGGAAAGGTCAGCAAAATACCTCAACGTCGGCAACTATGCAATGGCGACTATGTACATGCATATTACAGAAGATAGGCAGCGACGGAAAGGCGTGATCAATAGGAAAAGTCATCCAACGAAGTCGAGCGACTTATGATATCATCCTTTCACTGATTTCCCTAGAGTTAGAGGTTTGAAGGCAGACCGGAAGGCAACTAAGAAACGGCTGGCCAATCGCCGATACCTAACGAGACAGGTTGTCAAAAGGAAGGTAACAGGTATTTCCTCCTCAGAGCCAGGGAAACTTCACTTCAACGCCTTAAAGTCCGCCCGGCGCAAATTACCAGGCATAGCAGGCTCTGCCGCAACCTCCCACGGTTTCCGGGCGTACAACCTATCGGAATAGGCAAAATTACTAACCTTCAATTCCTGATTGAGGGAGGTCAAGAGCAAGGCAGTTTTTCACTAAAGTAATTTGACGGCGCATTGGCGAGGAAGATTAAGCGAGCTGCCATCTTTGGCATGGGAATTTAATCACCATCAAGAGTCATCTCGCTCACAGGGAACTCACAAAGTCTGATATCATTATTCATTGATACCCTGGCACAAGACATGTAGACTTTCACAGCCCTCAACATGCCCTCTACTCGAGGATATGACTGCGCACCATGCGACATGAGTCTCCAAACCGTCATATTCAACGCGGGCGGCGTGGAACCTTATCCACAAGAAAAGATTAAGCCACGGAAGTCATGAAGCGCCTGAGGCGGGACTGGACAATCAATCAGTCTATAGGAGTGGAATATTTGAGATACAGTTTAAGTAGCCGGGAGTCGCTTCTTACATGATGACATATACAGTAAACCTCGCCTAAGTCGACAGCGTGTAAGTCGTCAAAGTGCACAAGTCGTCACAATAGCGAAAGTCCCGATTTTCTGTAACGTTATTTCTAATGAAATGTCCCTCTCTAAGTCGTCAAATGTAAGTCGTCAAAACAGCTAACTCGACACTCGACGTCCGGTCCCAAGTAACACAAATCCCTCTTAATTTCCAACTCTAAGTCGTCACTGAAAAAAAAGAGTTGGCTGCCGCCGGCAACTTCTGCAATGTACACTCCCCGACTGATTCAATCAGTCGCCGCTGCGGTGCGCTGTAGACTTCAATGGTTATGAAAGAGTCTGGTCACGCCTGACATGCCTGGTAGCCATTACTGATGTGTAGGTGATGCACTGCACAAGTTGATTGCTCCAGCGCATCATGTGGTTGGGTTGTTGAAGATGCAGATGCGTACACCTAGGGGATTCCCCACTATGATAAGTCGTCATTAAGCCGACTTATACCTACAAGTCGTCATAATGACGAGTAATGCGTCAAGTCGTCATTATGACGACTTAGCATACTCGTCATATTTCTAAGTCGACAGAAAATCTTCGGTCCCAAAAGTGTCGACTTAGGCGAGGTTTACTGTACATGTATATTTAAAGGCATTCCTTTCATTTTAACCACTTTCAATGTTGTCATAGTGTGGGACGTGGATTGCTTGCGCTACTGTGCTGAACACAAGGTTGACCTTGTCGCCACCCGCAATGACACCCTGGTTACCGAACGACAAATATCATGGAATAATTACCAGTCATATTAATACATTTCGCATGCATTGTTTCCATCAGCGCGAACATCGTTAATGGGTGGTCTGCCACTGGAATTTCCCACAAGGCTTAGCAAGATGAAATAGGAATACAGCAAATAGCATTAAAAGTCTAGAACCAGTGGAATCAATCTTTCTTTGATATTGTACCCGAACATGATCGATTGACAGAAATATCTTACAACAGATTGCCCGGAGGCATATGAGCCAATTTTCTCATATCTCTCGTCCTAATGACCCTTTATATAGGAGAGAAAATGGCCACTTTTTCCTGCGTAAATACTTTCCAGACAATTTGTTCATCTACGCAAGTGAGATATATGGCGACAGGCGAGTACGATATTGATGTCCAGCATACCGACCTTCCACACTTGCTGTTCCTTTAACATTCGTTGAACGACAATAGGGAGTTTTCGCAAATCTGACCGACGAAAAACGAAGTACGAAATACGAAACTGGACGTCATATCCATGACATAATGTATTTCAGGAAATGGTTGGTACCACAAATGTCCCTCCTGCCAGTGCGTCTTTTAGCATGTCATGTAAGACCGAGAGAGTTATGGTGCATCTTGAACCAGATACGGCCATGACCTGAGGACACATTTCAAGATAAATGCATTGCAACACGGTTTATCACATACCACGTTTCGTAGTATGTCATCTGACGTCGTCCGTCTATATTGACTGCGATTGATTCTGTACCTCACGCCTCTCTACACTTACCACATCCAATATTAATCGGCTTCAATTCATTCTACATAAAATGACTCTTCCACAGTTACCAGCAAACATGGGCTATAATCAATTTTCAACAAAAGGCCTCCTCAACTTCATCAACAATTTCCAGCATCTGCTGCACCTATAATCAATGTCCACGTTGTCAGCAATCAGTATGTGCTATAATCGAGTCACTTTCAGCGAATTCGTCAAATGCTTCATCAAAACTTGTCCCCTGGGATTAAACCTTAATGCCCATCAAATTCTCGTCCCTAGGAGAACAAGTTCTCTGGACTTTGATATCCAGGATTCAATGTCCCTTTTGACACTGGATCCGGGGATCACAGTCCATTTGACTCTCGTCTCCAGGAATAGAAGTCCTCTGGACTTTGGTATCTAGGACTCAATGTCCCTGGTATACATTGAACCCTGGGATCAATGTCCATCGGACTAGCGTCTCTAGGAGTACGAGTCCTCTGGACTTTGGTATCTAGGATTCAATGTCCCTGCATGGCATTGAATCCGGGAAACAATGTCCATCAAACTCTCGTCTCCAGAAAAAGAAGTCCTCTGGACTTTGATATCTAGGATTCAATGTCCCTGGACATTGAACCCTGCCATCTGACTCTCGTCTCTGAGTACGAGTCCTCTGGACTTTGGTATCTAGGATTCAATGTCCCTGGGCATTGAATCCGGGAAGCAATGTCCATCTAACTCTCGTCTCCAGGAATAGAAGTCCTCTGGACTTTGATATCTAGGATTCACTGTCCGTGACTGTCGAGCTGTTCATTCAACGCCCAAACGTGATAATTTGTGGTGCTACCTATTAATACACCTGGGTGGAGTGAAGCAAAGTAGACACCAAAGCCTGCCCACAGGCTCACGCCGTCAGTGGTATTGGATCCTCGGACCTCAAGAGAGCATACTGTACATTGCGGACTTTCGTTAGCAAATGCCTCGCTGTACATGTAATTAATTGAGCCATACCCGCGAATGCCTCATCAGCTCCTGACACCGCCCATTCACAGTTGTACCTGCATACAGACTGTAATTAATTTTCAGCCGCTGATACAGCGTCCGAATCTGACATCCGTAATCCCAGCAACGTTTTCAACATGACATCCATCGCTTTCATAAACCTGGGCAATATCTCCCTGATCTGATACTGCGTATTCAGAGTTCTGCCCGATCTGATTTCCTGCATACAAATCCACGGTCTGAGATACCATTTCTGATATTACCAGGTCCGTCCCAATAGATAAACCCTTCCAGTTTTCAATGTAATTCTTAGGCTCATCGGTAACTGTCGTTATCAGCAGGACAGGATTGATTAGTAAGTTGTACTGGTTGTGGTTCAAACGCCTCTTTGCTTTTCAACAACACACACTCTTAGCCAAAAAAGTTCTTTAGGGGTTCTTTGTGCAACACCAGAGGAACCCCAAGGTTCTATATAGAACCTTCTGTAAAGAACCCGAAAGGGTTCCATATAGAACCTTTCTGTCGCCAAAGAACCCATAAAGGTTCCAGTTAGAATCCTTTTCTGCGGAAAAGGTTGTATCTGGAACCTCTAAAGGTTCTTAAACAACCCGAGGGTTCTTAAATCAGAGGGTTCTCCTGGTGTGGCACCAAAGAACCTTTTCGGCTAAGAGTGCATACATGCATCATACATCTTTATACACAAGAATCACATCCCAAATGGAAGCACACGACAAAAGTGAATTCATGAAAGAATGCTCTGACAGAACGGCAATATGCCAAGCTGATGAATCATTTATAGCTTTTTTTATCAGTATAGCTCCATTGACACTACAAGACATCGAAGAGTAAAGGTACGTGTACACAGGCAACATTTTTCCAACATTCAGGGTAATCACAAAAGCGTGTTGGGCAAATGTTACCCCACCCCAAGTATAACCTCTCTTTCCTCATTTTGTCTGTGAGTACTGGGGGAAAATACTGCCTCTCATCGCTCCCGTGCCTAGCCAAAAGACTCGCACGCGGAATGCCCCTCATGCCTAGCCAGCGGCTCGCATGGGCTGCATTACACCTCTATCCTCAGCCAATTCCAAAATGCGAGCAACACCACAAACCGTCCGATCACACCGGCGTCCAGCGAGAGAATGCGGAATGCGCGATGAGGTCATTGCTCAAGAGAGTTTATACTTGGGGTGTTTCGGGTGTCTAAAGGGGAAAAAGTTTTCCTGCATGTTGTTCGAATGTTGGTATAGAGGTTCTTCACCGACGTCACAACTCAATGCTAATTAGCCATGTGCTTGGCCGTCAGTAATGCCGAATCGGTTAATGTCGTCCTGGGTATAACAGAAATATACCCAGAGTCAATGTCGTCGCACAAAACCATACCCCGTGTTTTTCCTGACCCGTGTCAAACCCGTGTGTACAAAAAGCCAGGCGAGAGGTCATATTACTACATTGTAGTTAAGTAGCCCGGCGACAGGTGCGCTGCATGCACTGACTCTTCGGTCATATCTGTATTGGCACACCTTGTTGCAGGCGCGAAAACGAGGTCACTGAATGGCTGCGCCATCTCTAGCCGTGCTAAGAACTAACGAAAACACGGGGATTTCGAAAAGCTCGGCGAGATTAATATTGCGTGTTTAAAAACCCCGTGCTTTTCAGACACGGGTTTCTTGAAGCCCGGCATTTCATAGGTCTGACCGCAAAAACCGGGGATGTTATGTAGTGTAACCACGGCTATTATGTCTTTCGTGTTAATCACCTAGTCGCACGAATCACTTAGATTACCTGTCACCAATATATCTCATGGTTGGCCACGGATTTTTCAGTGAATCCCACTTATCACAGTACAAACTACCTGTACAACATTCGTTGTCACTTCGTCGACGGTTTATGTCATGTTGAAATACGCTTAAAAAACGTAATTGGATCTTTTTCAAGTTCATTTGAGTCAGAAACCTTGTCATGTCTCGTCTACTGCCACCTAATTACCCCATTAGCGAACAAAAACAACACCCAATGTTTCAAGAACCTCATCATGCTGCCACCCACAGGACTGGTAAATCGAATGCTTGACAAATCAACCAGCGTTTCATGACCCTTGGGAACAAGCGGCCCCTAGACTTTCAGTCTCATTAACAATGGTTTATCTATTAATGGCAGTGGGGTGCGATCATCGCGTATGAAACTATTTTCAATTTATCACTATATACACGGATTCGATATTTTTTTTACTTAGTTTTTAAATGTACCAAATTTCACACGTAATGAAATGGTCCAGTGAATGTGAGCAAATAATGTGTAATATACCAGAATGAACGACATTTACGGGAGAATCCAACTTACCTCGCCGCGAGTCCAGGTCATAAAAATTTTGTAAGTTCAAATAATATCGTGGTATGGTAGGGGTAGCATAATGGTAGATGGAACGGCTTAGGTATAATACAAGCTGTTCCATTTACCATTATGCTACCTCAACTATATTACGGTATTATTAGAAGTTAGAAAATTTTTATGACATGGACTCGCGTCGCGGTAAGTTGGATTCGCCCGTATGTTAAAGTCAAAATGTTCCAGGGCCAATTCCTGATCAAAATCTTGGCAAACACACACATATGGAGGGTAATTTATATATAACTTACACCAGGCTAGAACATTCTATTCTGGTTTTATTGTGTGATGTGATGTTGACAAAAGTCATTTTTCAAAATGGCTGAAGGGCAGCCATATTTGAAGCTTAATTTGGGCAAAATTCTATGCATCTACAAGTGCATCTACAATGTTGATACATTATTCACACCAGTTCAGCACATTGTACAGCACATGGCCCATGTGTGCGTATCTTAGCTCCCCCCATCGTACGACCCCGGGTGATCTCTAAGATCCGCAGATTAATGCTTCCTGAAGATCGTCAGGCATCGCCTGGATGCGTACAGTGGCAAGAGTTTCTCAATCCAGGCGGCCAGATTTTGGAACGAACTATATGGAGTGATTTGGCCCGTAAATAAACCCGAAACACTGTGGTGACCATGCAGTATAAAACGTTTTCTTACTAAAGTATGTCTTCAACAAACTAAAAAATGTTGTGTTTAAGCAGCGCGAAGAGACGATGGTGCCTGGACATTTTTCTGGCAAAAATACATCCCCCAGCCCCATCGTCACAAACTCGCCTAGCATTCCCTTTTCTGATCCCGTCCACTCCTACAGCACCTCATGAAAACCTCCTTGGCTTCCCTTCGATATTTCTTACCGCCTCCGAGGAAATACAAATAGAAATTCACGGCGTAGTTCATATTCCAAACCTCTTGCACTGCTACCCACTCCACGTTGTACCTCAGGTTCCAATAACGGTCTTCCAAGTCATATTTGGCGTCAATTTCTGGTATAGTGAACATCAAGTCGAACAATCGCATAGGTACGGAAAGCATGACGTACGCAAGTGCAACAAGAATGAGCATACGTGTGAGACGTTTCCCCTCTGACGCATCGCCACCGCCGCCCAATTTGTCCCTGGCTTGTGCTGCAGACCGAACATTCGCTATGATGACGATGTTCGACCCAATGATGGTGAAGAAGGGTATGATAGTGCCGATGCATAAGGTGAAACCGCCCACCATTTGCGCTATCCATTCCTGATCAGGGACACTTAAGTAAAGCAGTTCCAGCCCTGAATATGGATCAGTATTAATTTTGTATGTAAAGAATATATTAACAAGCAATATTGCTGGGATTATGTAGGCAATTACGACTGCTTTTTTCGCTTTTGATGCTGTACAGATTGATTTTGCCTTCAGTGGGAATGTTATAGCAAATGCCCTATCAAAGCTCATGAAAGCTAAGTATAGGCCAGAAGCCGCTCCATTGCACGATGACCAATACCATATGAAGCTGAAATTCAAATGCAGTAGTGTACAGATAACATATACGAGTACCGGTTGTGTATGTATACCGGTTGTGTATGCAGGAAAGTGGAAAACACGTTATAGTTTTCATAAAACCATGTAAATTTCGATGTTCAGACAAGGCGAATTTAGTGCAAAAGTAGGCCTATTGTTACCGAAGTGAATTAACTAGAGTTTTTGCCATACTCACGCTAAACCGTTGAATCTGTCTTGAAAAACTGCACCCAAGCCGTGGATGAACAAAATGCGGTAGAAAATGACTGATGAAAGTAGGCCAGAGTCCACCACTGCTAAAGCACTCATATAGACACAAGTACTTATGTTCCTATTACTTTTCTTCGTCGTTATCATAAATGACGTTATATTGCCGAATAAGCCTAACGGAACATATATTGCTGGGGGCCATTTGAGCATACCAATCAGGGCCATCTGCAAAACCATATCGACAGGTGCATTGGGATTCGTTGCCGTTCCTGTTGAATTCAACAATTGGGAAAA
>NMRB01000207.1:231514-272660 GCA_002633025.1 Notospermus geniculatus
AATGAATATCCATTTTCTAACATCTTCAGAATGTACTCTACTTGTAATATTGACATGACCCTAATGTTATTTTACTGAGGTCGATGGCACGGCTTCTGGATGACATCGGAGCTTCTTATTTCTCACTCGACAATCGTTCAAGGAGAAAATAAGAGGATTACTCTGATGAAGTATGTCAGATATGCCTTAGAAAATCAATGGCTTACGACAGTCGGACTTATTCAGGGAAAAGCACATATTACGCACTTGCAACCGAACAAAATATCCCCATGCTGGAGCTTTGATCTTTTTCTTTTTTTATTCGCTATAACTTGGTTCAGTAGGGACTACCGCATTGACTAGTGCGTTATTTCACTAAGTAAGTACGATTTGTTCAGCGGCATAGCTTGGCTGATGCTGTACCTGAGCGCAAATAATATGCAGGAAGCAACTTAATTTCGGAGTTTTAATCATCCCACGTCCTTGTCATTATTGGGAAAAGTGACGACAAGAGCGTGTAGAGGTCAGATCAGGATCAGACACCTGCTAGCCAGAGGCGGGAAAGGAGCGCAGCAGCTGAATTGCTCGTCGTATAGGTATCCGCCACGGATTACTGACGACTATACGTACGATACACTGAAGGGGTTACTGCCGTACGTGGCGGCAGTAACCCCAGTACGTAGGCAGTACGTACGAAAGAATTGTATTGATACGCCAGTGAGATTGGGGATAAAGTGATAGGGGACCCAGCAGGAATTCGAACTTAAACCCTTGCTTCCAGACATTGAGGAAGTACTTCAGCAACTTCCCCTTTGTCGCCGTAGAGGAAAGTAGGACCGGGTACAAACGAGTTTAAGGGCGGGCACAGCTGCTGTCGTATGGCACACCACAAAGGAGGCGGGAGAGAGTTAGGTGAACAGGCACTCCAAAAAGAAAGGAATTTCCAGCTGAGGGAGCAACAGCAGGCAGTGTTGAAGAGAGGAAATTAAGCTAAACCTTACAGCCGAAGCCCGTGGAACAGCAAAGCCAATAGTTCCTCGAATGTCTCACAAAGCTGCCGGCACCTGGGAGAATACTAATAGGAACGCCATGGGGGACTCGCCTCACCAGTCTATATGAGGGCGAGCATAGCTGACATTCGTGTCGTTGGGATGCTTGGAAAGGTCAGCAAAATACCTCAACGTCGGCAACTGGCGACTATGTACATGCATATGCAGAAGATAGGCAGCGACGGAAAGTCGTGATCAATAGGAAAAAGTCATCCAACGAAGTTGAGCGACTTATGATATCATCCTTTCACTGATTTCCCTAGAGTTAGAGGGTTGAAAGCAGACCGGAAGGCTGCTAAGAAACGGCTGGCCAATCGCCGATACCTAAGGAGACAGGTTGTCAAAAGGAAGGTAACAGGTATTTCCTCCTCAGAGCCAGGGAAACTTCACTTCAACGCCTTAAAGTCCATCCGGCGCAAATTACTAGGCGTATAGCAAGCTCTGCCGCAACCTTCCACGGTTTCCGGGCGTACAACCTATCGGAATAGGCAAAATTACTAACCTTCAATTCCTGATTGAGGGAGGTCAAGAGCAAGGCAGTTTTTCACTAAAGTAATTTGACGGTGCATTGGCGAGGAAGATTAAGCGAGCTGCCATCTTTGGCATGGGAATTAATCACCATCAAGAGTCATCTCGCTCACAGGGAACTCACAAAGTCTGATATCATTATTCATTGATACCCTGGCACAAGACTTGTAGACTTTCACAGCCCTCAACATGCCCTCTACTCGAGGATATGACTGTGCACCATGCGACATGAGTCTCCAAACCGTCATATTCAACGCGGGCGGCGTGGAACCTTATCCACAAGAAAAGATTAAGCCACGGAAGTCATGAAGCGCCTGAGGCGGGACTGGACCATCAATCAGTCCATAGGAGTGGAATATTTGAGATACAGTTGAAGTAGCCGGGAGTCGCTTCTTACATGATGACATATACATGTATATTTAAAGGCATTCCTTTCATTTTAACCACTTTCAATGTTGTCATAGTGTGGGACATGTACATGTATTGCTTGCGTCACATTTGCTGAACAAAAGGTTGACCTTGCCGCCACCCGCAATGACACCCTGGTTACCGAACGACAAATATCATGGAATAATTACCAGTCATAAATACATTTCGCATGCATTGTTTCCATCAGCGCGAACATCGTTAATGTGTGGTCTGCCACTGGAATTTCCCACAAGGCTTAGCAAGATGAAATAGGAATACAGCAAATAGCATTAAAAGTCTAGTACCAGTGGAATCAATCTTTCTTTGATATTGTACCCGAACATGATCGATTGACAGAGATATCTTACAACAGATTGCCCGGAGGCATACGAGCCAATTTTGTCATATCTCTCATCCTAATGACCCTTTATATAGGAGAGAAAATGGCCACTTTTTCCTGCGTAAATACTTTCCAGACAATTTGTTCATCTACGCAAGTGAGATATATGGCGACAGGCGAGTACGATATTGATGTCCAGCATACCGACCTTCCACACTTGCTGTTCCTTTAACATTCGTTGAACGACAATAATAGGGAGTTTCGCAAATCTGACGAAAACGAAGTAAGAAATACGAAATTCAACTTTCAACAGTGGTCTCGGTTGTTTGCGCGCAGTCAGTTCGTTCCAACCCTTATATTATCATTATCAAAGAGATGGTAAGGGTTTTGCAGAAAGAAAATGCATGTATTGCACCATCACTGCGCACTTGCGGTCGGGGCAATTTATTCCTACCCGACGAATGACATGGATGATAGGTTCAACTAGCGCAAGGCTTCGGCCGATACCATGCAAAACTGCCGAACTGCGGGCGACTAAACATGAGAATAAGAGGCAAATGGCCGCAATTCATGGCAAGAATGTTTAGGGTTTCCCCTGAACCAGTAGACCACATGTGGCATAAATACAAAGTTGAACCTCGGTCATGTCGGTCTGCTAATTCATTCTTTGTATAAACATACATGTATTTCAGGTGTAACAGTGATGAGTGCAAACTCATTGAGGTGCGGTATTCATTATTACATTGAACTACATTATGAAGGCCACATCCCTAACATTTGATATGAACAAATGGTATCTTTGTGGCGTGTGGCGTCGCAGCCAAAACCATATAGGGAGTTTTCGCAAAGCCTCCGAATCGCCAACGCGAACGTCTGTTCGGTGATCTCTTCTTTCATCGAACAACGGGTTTGGCGTTCGCGTTCGCGTTTCGGGGACTTTGCGAAAACTCCCTATTATGAAGTTTCACGAGGTTCCGGCCTCCCGGAAGGACACCGGGAACACGTATCCTTTCTGGCTGCTTTTAACGTCGATATCGAGTAACAGGATAGGCGCTTAGTGTGGCTTTCCGGGAGGTTTGCAAAGCCTTCACACAATAGAGGCGCACCTGGTCATTGCCCACGAGAAGTCACGTATAACGTACTTTACTGTATAAGATGCTACGTTTGGCTGAACATAATCTTATTCTGATTCTCATCGAAGTGTATCAACAAATGAGGTATCTCTTGATGAAGACCGCAAAGGCATACGAATTGGCAATTATGAGAGTAAGAGCCAAAGGCAAATAAGAGAAGGGAGAGGGAACAAACAGCAAGAAACGCTCCGGGTCGTCATTAATATTTGTAGGGTTCTGCGGGTCTTTGGTGAAATGACATGAACCAAGTTGGCTTCATAATGTCAAACAATCAATTAATCAACCAACCGGTGTAGAGGAACCAATGGGAATACTTTTTTTTCGAGTTGACATTGCGGGCAGTGTACATATACCGATAGAAATCCCACCAGGCCGCTTGTCTCCCAGAAAACATTGATCGAGTGAGAAACTAACTTATGTTGAAATATCGCTGTCATGCCATGTATGACAAGCTTTCGGTTGTCAGATAAAGGTTTATCGAAAAAAATACCGAGCAAGTTGAAAAAGTACTCGGTTACAGACAAACGTACTTTACTAGCAGGGCTTGGGTGAGCGGCCCTGCCTTGATGAGCTATCACGGCAGACGTGACGCAAATCAAACATTGACAAAAAAGGTGTATTTCACCATTTCAACTTTTATGATCATTTTGATGTGAAATATGAAAGTACCACTCTCGGGTGACAGACTGCTGGAAATTATCTTTTTAATAAAACGTTATTTTTGCATCTAAACTAGAAAAAGTTTGTCAGATCTCCTCGATCTGCTGCTCATGGCATTCGGCTTCACCCTGCTTTGTTACTGAAAAATGCTGTTATTCGCTTTCCCGAGTACAAGTTATTGGTTACCGATGGAAGAATTGTGTTGAACATAAACCAGTAGTCTTGAACGTTAGTTGGGGTTTTGATATTTTTGGTGACTGGGAGGGGAATGTCGATGGTCGTCAGCTGCCCCTGCATTCAGAGAGACTTTAGTGAAAAGTCTCTCTGAATGCAATGTGTCACCCAGACCCGCTGCATTCAGAATGAGGCTAATGCATTATCCATTTGAAACATACGCACGAGATACCAAGGTATTTTAGAATATTACATTGAACTACATTATGAAGGCCATATCCCTAACCATGCTAACATTTGATATGAACAAATGGTATCTTTGTGGCGTGTGGCGTCGCAGCCAAAACCATAATAGGGAGTTTTCGCAACCCCCCGAAACGCCAACGCGAACGTCTATCCTTTTGCTCTGTGATCTCTTCTTTCATCGAACAATGGGTTTGGCGTTCCCGTTGGCGTGTCGGGAACTTGCGAAAACTCCCTATTATGAAGTTTCACGAGGTTCCGGCCTCCCGGAAGGACACCGGGAACGCGTATCCTTTCTGGCTGCTTTTAACGTCGATATCGAGTAACAGGATAGGCGCTTAGTGTGGCTTTCCGGGAGGTTTGCAAAGCCTTCACACAATAGAGGCGCACCTGGTCATTGCCCACGAGAAGTCACCTATAACGTACTTTACTGTATAAGATGCTACGTTTGGCTGAACATAATCTTATTCTGATTCTCATCGAAGTGTATCAACAAATGAGGTATCTCTTGATGAAGACCGCAAAGGCATACGAATTGGCAATTATGAGAGTAAGAGCCAAAGGCAAATAAGAGAAGGGAGAGGGAACAAACAGCAAGAAACGCTCCGGGTCGTCATTAATATTTGTAGGGTTCTGCGGGTCTTTGGTGAAATGACATGAACCAAGTTGGCTTCATAATGTCAAACAATCAATTAATCAACCAACCGGTGTAGAGGAACCAATGGGAATACTTTTTTTTCGAGCTGACATTGCGGCCAGTGTACATATACCGATAGAAATCCCACCAGGCCGCTTGTCTCCCAGAAAACATTGATCGAGTGAGAAACTAACTTATGTTGAAATATCGCTGTCATGCCATGTATGACAAGCTTTCGGTTGTCAGATAAAGGTTTATCGGAAAAAATACCGAGCAAGTTGAAAAAGTACTCGGTTACAGACAAACGTACTTTACTAGCAGGGCTCGGGTGAGCCGCCCTGCCTTGATGAGCTATCACGGCAGACGTGACGCAAATCAAACATTGACAAAAAAGGTGTATTTCACCATTTCAACTTTTATGATCATTTTGATGTGAAATATGAAAGTACCACTCTCGGGTGATAGACTGCTGGAAATTATCTTTTTAATAAAACGTTATTTTTGCATCTAAACTAGAAAAAGTTTGTCAGATCTCCTCGATCTGCTGCTCCCATGGCATTCGGCTTCACCCTGCTTTGTTTTCCATACTGAAAAATGCTGTTACTCGCTTTCCTGAGTTAAGTTATTGGTGACCGATGGAAGAATTGTGTTGAACATAAACCAACTACGAGCTAGAAGCAATGTTACTGTCTTGATACCAACTGATTGGCATTTCATGCAAGGTCCATCACTTTTTTCTGATGAAAACAATTGAATAAGATTTCTTTTTCCTTGTTAAGCGTAGCAGTGTACAATGTACTTAAACATGCCAGGGTGTCGGCGAGTCGTCGTAACCAGATATTCGGGATCCGATACCAGCTGATTGAATTCTCCTTCCATGACACCTAAACTTGTTTGTTATTCAACGCGGGAGAGCCGACGGTTGCTAACACGATTTGGTGTCATTTGCTGAAAGGAGACCATGACCTTTTCAAAGCAAGCTGCTTCTTATTGCATGTATACGTTTCCAAATAATGTGATCGGCAACCAACAAGAAGCCTCGAACAGTTATATATTGCGTAATTATTAACATCTGTCCCAAATGTTACTAACATCCGTTTTTCAGTTACCCCCTCCCCATATGAAATATACATGTATACACGTAGCATCAAACGAGGCGAAGGTTTTTCTTGAAGCAGTTATGCATGTTACATGTATCCGTTGACGCTAAATTGAATTACAAAGATTTTCGGTGGACGTGCAGGTACTTACAACCTGCATAGCTCATCCATTTTCAATGGTATACCTACACGTATTAGGTTATTTCACACGGTATGAATCAGCTAGGGAACACCGACATGGCAAAGTACACGTAATACCAATCCATACAAGTATTTCTTGGCGCAGGGTTGGTTGTTTTCCTTGGTCATTCAGGTCTAACGGGACATGCAGAAATCAAACGATAAACGTAAACTTTACGACAACGTTATTTTTCATACTGCACATTAGCTAGATTTTATATTGCATTTTCGTGACGAAAATAACGTTGTCGTTAACGTTTACGTTTATCGTTTGATTTATAAACCTCCCTAATATGTCAACAAGCAGACATTCATTTTCGCTTGTTGTATTCCGTAGGTGGTTGTGCCTCAGGAAGGCTCCGGGTTGAGGTCGAAAATTCGAATTATTAATGTTTGGCTTATTTCAAATGAAGCCGACATTCAGGCCATTTATAATCCAAGGTACTTTGTCACACACTTCAGTGGTTGAAGGCTTCTGCCCGGGCGAAGGAACCGTTCATCACATCAGATTTAAACCACTTGAACACATGACTAAGATATTGCCAATAATTCACTCTGGCACGTCACGTCTCCATGACGTGCGGATTACCACTCGTGAGAACGTGATCTGTAGTAGACTAGTCACTTGATCCGGATGAGCGAGACAACGGCGACATGCAAGGTCAAGTTGAACTCATTAGGATTTCGGCTGGACTGAGATAAAAAAAGACTAGCTAATAACCCTGGAGTTAGTCCCCTTGATGACCTTCTTTTATCTGTTAGACCGACGCCCTGTCGCAGCAAAACTAATTTGGCAACCGGGAACGTAAATGAAAATGTATTATGCGTCTGTTTTGCCTTTTGTAGCTTTCGTTCTTTCTTGCGCATTGGATGCTAGTCTCGGTCATCCAGCCGCTGTTTCGAATCAAGGGATCCGATAAGCGTCTGGGTGATAATGCCACTTTTTCTGTTATGAGCAGACCAAGATTCTGGTCTGGATGCTGATTGGCTAATCAAGGACAGAGCTAGTCATCCATTCCTATCCGTCGATTCATCCCATTTGAAAATCACAATCCGACTGCTGATTGGGCAAGAGAAGTGATCATGTGATATCATCATGGCGACGACCATAATGTCAGTTGGGTTTTCTCGACCTCGTCTTATACGGATACAGCCAGAAATTCAACTCCAATAAGTTGACTCTGTCTCAGATCACTTCACCAATCTATTCATTGCCAGATTTAGACATTTTGGGAGGCTGTGAGGTGAAATATAATCCAATAATGGAAGCAGTCATTTGACGTCACGTGACCTGCTAGAGCATTGCCCACAATGCATTGTATCACAGCAACGGCGTTATGTGCCAGACGTTTGTGTGGCAGTACTGCGGAACTAAACGGCTGGCTGCGTGAGACTAATTGGATGTCGGATTTCCATGGCAAAGTACAGGGGCCATATTCATAAACATACTTAAGTCAAAGTGTGATACTTTTCTTTTGTGTTGAACAAAGGATAAGTGGGGCACTTAGACTTAAGTAGCTTTATGAATACCGATCCAGGGATATTGAGAAAGAGAAGGGTAAGAAAAATATGGTCCATACACGTACATGTATGAGTGTACATACTGTCAGTGTTTCGAGCCATCTGCAACAAATTTGGGTCATTCTCGCACTTTTCGCTCGTCAGATGGTCTGCACCTTCATCAGCCAAAAGATAATAGCGATCCCATCTTACGGTGAACGAGCTTTTTCAGTCGCAGTTTCACTAACTTTGAATCTTTCAGGTCTCTTCTGAAGATGTACTCTTTATAGCTGCGTTTTCAGGAGAGGCTTGAGGTATGTAAAGCGCTCTGAGCGGATCTTTTGATCGGATATAGTGCTGTATAAGTTCCAGTCTATCTATCTAAGTGTTCTTTCAAGGCAGAAAAGCATTTCACAGGTGGATTCGAAACGGTCACGTCATAATAAAGTTATGAACACCATGAACAATCAACTGTGAACGAGCTGTTGCCTGGGCCAAAGCTTCTCTCACTTGCCACAAGATGACTCTCCTCAACCTGATTTTGTGTTTATTTACCAGTTTGCACAAAAAATGATTTTATGATGGTTGTCTATATTCATAAATTATGTGGATTGAAAGTAAATTAACCTAAACGTATCTCGGCTGACGTCAGCAGGTATTTATTCCTTTTGTTGCAGTCATTGAATTCCCGTCATCGGGTCATACTCATTTGCTTCTCATCATTCTGTCATACATGGAAGTCATTAATTTCTCGTTACACCTTCATACATGAGCTTCATGGATTTCCTTTCTATCGGTAACACATTGATTTCTCAATTAGTATGCATACCGATAATTTCCCTGTTAGTCGTTTCCATTGACACTGCACATGCTAGCACTCTTACCAATACATTGAAAAAAAGTTGCACAAATGCGAACACTCGTATGCACTATTCCCACTGAACCTGACTTTTCACTATGATATTTACTGGCCGAGAGCCGAGAAAACAGTCAATTGACAAATATTTCCAATAATGGTGCACTGGCAATCCTCACTTTTATTTATTAGGTTAAAGATAGCTTCGTGTCATAAATCGACCGTTGAACTCGTATCATCAATAATAATATTATTGCATTGTAGTGATCAGATTGGGGTGATGCTACGTCGGACTTATTGAACATATTATAGATTACCACAAGCTGATGTATTAAATATCTTCTAATCAGCTGAATCAACCATGTCAGGATTGACGGCGCTGGAAAAAGCAAGATTTAGTGATAGGGTTGCAACCAAAAACGAAATATGCCTTCCAGGATTTCACCATAAAAAAGACTGCATTCGGAGTTTCAATAAAAGTAGGCGATCCTGCTGATCGTCGTAATTATTTTTAGCAGAAGTTCTCCGTCGTAGATGTTTTGATTACTTTTTACAACCCATTGATTGGCACTCTCGACAGGAACACGTCACATCCAATTCTTCTCAAGACAGATCAAGTGGTGGCAGACGACACGCAGCTACAGCAAAAAAACTGATGCATTGAAAAATATACTTTTATAGTACACTACCATGTAAAAGCGTATTGCATACTTCTCTCTCCGCACCTGAATAATGTTTGACCCGCTGTCTAATCAATATTTTACATAGGACCGATTTTTTAAACGATAGTTAAGGTAAACCTCGGTTTAACCATCGGCTTTTCTGACAAACCGTGAATTAACCAAAGTAAACCTTTTGACTTTTAGAATGTTTGGCTACCAAAGATTCATAAAATCGAAAAATTCACTTCGATTATCAAACAGTTTGTCAACTGAGGGTTACATCCGAACAATAGTCATGATATCTTAGAAAAATACTTGAATTTCTCCAAGTAATCATATTTTTGACAAACTCAATTGATAATCGCTCAGGCATCCGTGCTTACACATCTGGGGATACGGAAGAAATCGATTGACATCTAAATAAATTGGAAAGTGTCACATGAAGCAGAACACGTTTTGTCATTTGATCGCCTAATCTCTACTGAGTTGAATGTTTCGGAAAATATTTGAAAGATTTAAACATTATTTGAATATAATTATTTTTAACATCTCTTGATGATAAATATTTTTAAAAATAGTGCCAAAGGCACTGTGCCCGCTTGGCTTTTTTAGCACAGTGGTGGAAAGCATAAGCCATATCAGAATCCCATACAAGCCATCTTTGACAATATCTGTGACCAAAGCGTACATAGCAGATTTTGCGAGTTTGGTTTTGGCCTCCTGGTGGCAAAGTCAAGAATTAGATTTCACCAATACTTCGTCAGGAACTCACTACAACCTAGAGGTAAATACGGTGTACATACAAAGGTTCAATACAATAGCTCAAACGATTATCAAAATATAGCCCTTTTAAGTTTTTCACAAAACGCCCCCTATCTACCAAAATAGGAATCGCATCGCACCCAAAATCGAAGTTGACCTAGATTTTTTGGTCATTCACACCTTTATGCAATATGAAAATGATCCTTCAAAAACTGAAGGCGCTATCCATCTGACAAGGAAAAATTTGATATTTTCGTTTTGGCCCCCTAGTGGCAAAGTGGAGAATCAAATTGCACCGAAACTTCGTGTGCAAGTCACAACAAGCTAGAGGTACATGCATACAAAGTTTCATCGTGATAGCTCAAGCCATTCGCAAACTACAGGCCTTTGAATTTTTTCACAAGACGCCCCCTACTGGCCAAAGTAGGAATCGCATCGCACCCAAAATCAAACTTGACCTAGATTTTGTGGTCATACACACCCATATGCAATATGAAAATGATTGGTCAAAAACTGAAGGCGCTATCCATCTGACAAGGGAAACTATGAGTCCAATTCTATTGACTGACCCGTGACAAGTCTTTGGCTAGCTTCGCTGTTGACCGCTACGCGGCGCGTTGGGCCCTTGCGTCCAGCTACGAGCTAGAAGCGTGTTACTGTCTTGATACCAACTGATTGGCATTTCATGCAAGGTCCATCACTTTTTTCTGATGAAAACAATTGAATAAGATTTCTTTTTCCTTTGTTAAGCGTAGCAGTGTACGATGTACTTAAACATGCCAGGGTGTCGGCGAGTCGTCGTAACCAGATATTCGGGATCCGATACCAGCTGATTGAATTTTCCTTCCATGACACCTAAACTTGTTTGTTATTCAACGCGAGAGAGCCGACGGTTGCTAACACGATTTGGTGTCATTTGCTGAAAGGAGACCATGACCTTTTCAAAGCAAGCTGCTTCTTATTGCATGTATACGTTCCCAAATAATGTGATCGGCAACCAACAAGAAGCCTCGAACAGTTAGGCCTATATATTGGGTAATTATTAACATCTGTCCCAAATGTTACTAACATCCGTTTTTCAGTTATACCCCCTCCCCATATGAAATATACATGTATACACGTAGCATCAAACGAGGCGAAGGTTTTTCTTGAAGCAGTTATGCATGTTACATGTATCCGTTGACGCTAAATTGAATTACAAAGATTTTCGGTGGACGTGCAGGTACTTACAACCTGCATAGCTCATCCATTTTCAATGGTATACCTACACGTATTAGGTTATTTCACACGGTATGAATCAGCTAGGGAACACCGACATGGCAAAGTACACGTAATACCAATCCATACAAGTATTTCTTGGCGCAAGGTTGGTTGTTTTCCTTGGTCATTCAGGTCTAACGGGACATGCAGAAATCAAACGATAAACGTAAACTTTACGACAACGTTATTTTTCATACTGCACATTACACTGTAAATCCGTCGGACGCCGGCGTCCGATTCTGAACACTATCGTATATTCAGCAAACTAAAGTGTGTAAGTTATTGACTGAAACAAATATGACTTTTATACGTCTGTTCAACTTCTGAACACTTGAACATGTTCATGTGTTCCAAAAGTGTTGCAATCGAGGTGTTCTAAATAATAACACTGGTGTTCTAAACAGTCCATTTAGAACACTTGATTGCAACACTTATTTAACGCATGAACATGTTCATACGTTAAAGTTATGTTATAATTTACACACTATAGTTTGCCGAAGTAATTTTTTCTCTTGAAATTAATTTCTTGAACAAAATACATCACTTTCTTGGAAAAATATGTATTTTAGTGTTTCTGCTAGGCAAATACACGATAGTGTTCAGAATCGGACGCCAGCGTCGACTGGAACACTTGGATTTAGTGTGTAGCTAGATTTTATATTGCATTTTCGTTTATCGTTTGATTTATAAACCTCCCTAATATGTCAACAAGCAGACATTCATTTTCGCTTGTTGTATTCCGTAGGTGGTTGTGCCTGAGGAAGGCTCCGGGTTGAGGTCGAAAATTCGAATTATTAATGTTTCGCTTATTTCAAATGAAGCCGACATTCAGGCCATTTATAATCCGAGGTACTTTGTCAAACACTTCAGTGGTTGAAAGCTTCTGCCCGGGCGAAGGAACCGTTCATCACATCAGATTTAAACCACTTGAACACATGACTAGGCTATTGCCAATAATTCACTCTGGCACGTCACGTCTCCCTGACGTGCGGATTACCACTCGTGAGAACGTGATCTATAGTAGACTAGTCACTTGATCCGGATGAGCGAGACAACGGCGACATGCAAGGTCAAGTTGAACTCATTAGGATTTCGGCTGGACTGAGATAAAAAAGACTAGCTAATAACCGTGGAGTTAGTCCCCTTGATGACCTTCTTTTATCTGTTAGACCGACGCCCTGTCGCAGCAAAACTAATTTGGCAACCGGGAACGTAAATGAAAATGTATTATGCGTCTGTTTTGCCTTTTGTAGCTTTCGTTCTTTCTTGCGCATTGGATGCTAGTCTCGGTCATCCAGCCGCTGTTTCGAATCAAGGGATCCGATAAGCGTCTGGGTCATAATGCCACTTTTTCTGTTACGAGCAGACCAAGATCCTGGTCTGGATGCTGATTGGCTAATCAAGGACAGAGCTAGTCATCCATTCCTTCCCGCCGATTCATCCCATTTGAAAATCACAATCCGGCTGCTTATTGGGCAATAGAAGTGATCATGTGATATCATCATGGCGACGACCATACATGTATAGGCCTAATGTCAGTTGGGTTTTCTCGACCTCGTCTTATACGGATACAGCCAGAAATTCAACTCCAATAAGTTGATGCTGTCCCGGACTCTGTCTCAGATCACTTCACCAATCGATTCATTGCCAGATTTAGACATTTTGGAAGGCTGTGAGGTGAAATATAATCCAGTAATGGAAGAAGTCATTTTACGTCACGTGACCTGCTATAGCATTACCCACAATGCACTGTATCACAGCAATAACGGCGTTATGTGCCAGACGTTTCTGTGGCAGTACTGCGGAACTAAACGGCTGGCTGCGCGAGACTAATTGGATGTCGGATTTCCATGGCAAAGTCCAGGGATATTGAGCAAGAGAAGTGAAGAAAAATATGGTCCATACATATGAGTGTACATATTGTCAGTGTTTCGAACCATCTGCAACAAATTGGGGTCATTCTCGCACTTTTCGCTCGTCAGATGGTCTGCACCTTCATCAGCCAAAAGGTAATAGCGATCCCATCTTACGGTGAACGAGCTTTTTCAGTCGCAGTTGCACTAACTTTGAATCTTTCAGGTCTCTTCTGAAGATGTACTCTTTAGAGCTGCGTTTTCAGGAGAGGCTTGAGGTATGTAAAGCGCTCTGAGCGATCTTTTGATCCGGATATAGCGCTAAATAAATTACACTCTTTCTATCTAGTGTTCGTTTAACCATTTCACAGGTGGATTCGAAACGGTCACGTCATAATAAAGGTATGAACACCATGAACAATCAACTGCGAACGAGCTGTTGCCAGGACCAAAGCTTCTCTCACTTGCCACAAGATGACTCTCATCAACCTGATTTTGTGTTTATTTACCAATTTGCACAAAAAGTGTTTTTGTGATGGTTGTCTATATTCATAAATTATATGGATTGAAAGTAAATTAACCTATTAAAAGTATCTCGGCTGACGTCAGCAGGTATTTATTCCTTTTGTTGCAGTCATTGAATTCCCGTCATCGGGTCATACTCATTTGTTTCTCATCATTCTGTCATACATGTAGTCATTAATTTCTCGTTACACCTTCATATATGAGCTTCATGGATTTCCTTTCTATCGGTAACACATTGATTTCTCAATTAATATGCATACCGATAATTTCCCTGTTAGTTGTTTCCATTGACACTGCACATGCTAGCACTCTTACCAATACATTGAAAAAAAGCTGCACAATTGCTAACACTCGTATGCACTATCCCCACTGAATCTGACTTTTCATGATATTTACTGGCCGAGAGCCGAGAAAACAGTCAATTGACAAATATTTCCAATAATGGTGCACTGGCAATCCTCACTTTTATTTATTAGGTTAAAGATAGCTTCGTGTCATAAATCGACCGTTGAACTCGTATCATCAATAATAATATTATTGCATTGTAGTGATCAGATTGGGGTGATGGTACCTCGGACTTATTGAACATATTATAGATTACCACAAGCTGATGTATTAAATATCTTCTGATCAGCTGAATCAACCATGTCAAGATTGATGGCGCTGGAAAAAGAAGCAAGATTTAGTGATAGAGTTGCAACCAAAAACGAATGTGCCTTCCAGGATTTCACCATAAAAAAGACGAGTTTCAATAAAAGTAGGTGATCCTGCTGATCGTCGTAATTATTTCTCTCCGTCGGAGACATTTTTATAACTTTTTACAACCCATTGATTGGCACTGTCGACACGAACACGTCACATCCAATTCTTAAGACAGATCAAGTGGTGGCAGACGACGGCACGCAGCTACAGCAAAAATTTTGATGTATTGAAAAATATACTTTTATAGTACACTACCATGTAAAAGCGTACACCCGAAGTGAAACCACGAACCGAATCCATGACGTCATAACTTTTCTCGCTGCCTCGCGGAGGAAACGGGGTTTGCCTCCTCCCGGGATGATAACACGGAAGGTTCCGTCCATGGATCCGCTCAGGCGAGTTGGTGTTCCAAAATTCGCCCGCCCACCCACCCACCCACCCTTAGGTTAGTGTCACCTCTCTCCTCACCGCTTCGGCATTTTGCCGGAGTTTTCTCCCCGATACTCAAATAGATGAGGAGAGTGGTTTCACTTCGGATGTGTTAATTGCATACTCCGCACCTGAATAATGTTTGACCCGCTGTCTAAAGAATATTTTACATAGGACCGATTTTTTAAACGATAGTTAGAGGTAATGCTCGGTTTAACCATCGGCTTTTCTGAACAAACCATGAATTAACCAAAGTAAACATTTTGACTTTTAGAATGCTTGGCTATCAACGATTCATAAAATCGAAAAATTCACTTCGATTATCAAACAGTTTGTCAACTGAGGGTTAATGAAACCCGATTGTTATCTTAGCCATCGTTTAAAAAATCGGTCCACAGACGTCTTAAGTCATAAATAGGCGACATCCGAACAATAGTAGTGATATCTTAGAAAAATACTTGAATTTCTCCAAGTAATCATATTTTTGACAAACTCCATTGATAATCGCTCAGGCATCCGTGCTTAGACATCTGGGGATACGGAAGAAATCGATTGACATCCAAATAAATTGGAAAGTGTCACATGAAGCAGAACACGTTTTGTCATTTGATCGCCTAATCTCTACAGAGTTGCATGGTTCGGAAAATATTTAAAAGATTTTTAAAACATTATTTGAATATACCGGTAATTATTTTTCACATCTCTTGATGATAAATATTTTAAAAACTTCTATTTTTGTATTCATCATCAAAAGATACACGTATGTTTCCGTAACTGTAGAAGAAAAGTATGGCAATGTTTTNAACCCTGGCCAACCTCATGCTCAAGTTCCTACGGATTGTACTAACTCTACCCAGGCTCTGTCACTTGGACACTATCTCTTGATGTGTCTCGATAGAAAGCCTGAGATTGAATACAGTGGCGCCACCAAATACGCTGGTGGTCTATCATGTTCTGGAGGTGTTTCGAAGGGCGTTTGCACTTCTGTAGACCACCATACTGCGGCGCTGTGGTGTTTTTGTTCATGCAGTTCAGCTTTAAGCTGGATTTAGCTGCACGCGGTATGCGGATTGCGGAACGCGGTAAGCGGAAAGTTCAATGCATTTCGCATACAACAAATCGCTTCCGCCGGGGATTCCGCGGCCCTATACCGCATTCCGCGTGTCAGCTAAATGCAGCTTTAAGCCATATCCTTGGGCGGCGAAGAAACTATCAATCTCGTTTCAATTAGCAGCGAGACAAAGTGTTTCAAAACAAATGTATACTAGTATATAGACCTACATAAATATCAGGTGATGTGTCACTCAAAAAGAACGTCAATGTCAGGTCTGTGTTGCGATTTCTGCTCTAAAAGCGATTGGAATAACCAAATGAAATGGTCCAAGAACCATGTGCTCACCTGGGTGAATGAACCAGAAGAACGAATATTAACAAGTCAAGTCGAAAAGTTCCAGGGAAACATCATGCCACGCTTTAGAACATTCTTGTTATCAAGCCATTTTTCAAGATGGCCGCCTGGTGGCCACGTTTGCGATAGAATCGGACCGAAATTTGATGAAGACGGGACCTAGATACATAATCACACAAACTTAGAGGACTCTAGGTCAAATAACCATGAATCGACGAGTTTACAAAAATACCGGTTAAAGTCAAGCCACTGACTAAGCTGCGCAATTATATCTACCTACGCCCCATCCCTGCATGCCTTAAGCCATATCCTTGGGCGGCGAAGAAACTATCAATCTCGTTTCAATTAGCAGCGAGACAAAGTGTTTCAAAACAAATGTATATATAGACCTACATAAATATCGGGTGATGTGTCACTCAAAAAGAACGTCAATGTCAGGTCTGTGTTGCGATTTCTGCTCTAAAAGCGATTGGAATAACCAAATGAAATGGTCCAAGAACCATGTGCTCACCTGGGTGAATGAACCAGAAGAACGAATATTAACAAGTCAAGTCGAAATGTTCCAGGGAAACATCATGCCACGCTTTAGAACATTCTTGATATCAAGCCATTTTTCAAGATGGCCGCCTGGTGGCCATGTTTGCGATAGAATCGGACCGAAATTTGATGAAGACGGGACCTAGATACATAATCACACAAACTTAGAGGACTCTAGGTCAAATAACCATGAAATGTGCCACCACATGGCAACATTTTTAACTCTGACGCCTGTGATGTTGAAAAGTCGGCCTAGGTCAAATCAAAAACCCGTTAGATATGCCATATATTGTTAGATGTACCTCTGACAAAAAATTGGAGATGATCCAGTCATTAGTTCAGGAGTTATTGCACTTTTTGTTTTCGGTTTCCGGCACCTGGTGGCCAAGCCAAGAATCAAATCGGACCGAAACTTGGTGTCATAGGTCACCTGACCGCGGGGTATGTAAAAGTTTCAAGTCATTAGCCCCAGCGATTACGAAACGTGCTCTAGTATTCCCCGTTGAGCTAAAAAGCGCCCTTGTTTAGTTGACCATCCTGTCCGAAGGTCAAATATAGAACGCCAGCACGGGTAAATAGTGTCTGAGGCAGAAGAGTCGGTCTGTCAAAATTACCAACAACAAGCAGTCCATTAAAGCGAATGGCTCGCGGGGTTTGTTGTGGCGCCATGACAGTTGGTTATCGATATCAAGCACCATTTTGAGAAAATGGCAAAGAGGGATTTTAGTTTAATGGGAAATGCATTAGAGAGCCAAACTTCGGAGGCGTATTCTGCAAAATCTGCCGCTTCAAAATCAATGGGAATAGTACAAAATGTACATCTTGACCTACTGAATTTGAAAACGTCATTAAACCATTTTAACAAATTTTTAATGGAACCTCGTCCCCAGTGTTTACATTCGCATATTTGCACAGGTGTTGCATATGGCTGGAGCACGGCTTTGCCTGGAGGCTAGATTCACTCTCTATGGAAGGTACCACCAAAAATGTAAACAAACCCCGCGAGCCATTCGCTTTAATGCTCCACGCAGACCGCGGCATACCCCACTCAACATGTACATGTACATGTACATGTACATGTACATGTACATGTACAGTAAAGGCACTAGGTACATGTAAATAGAACAAAGACAGACGAGAAACAGTTTAGTACCCAAACGCTACTGGCTATTTCCTGGTATTATTTAACAAATTTTTTGATTGCGAAGCTTTGTACGAACTCGGGGCATGTCATCTGTATCACTTCTTGGCTTTGGGGATAAAGAGTTCCGAACTAACTCGTTCAGAAAACCAGAGAAATGCATGTCTTCCGATGGAATATTATTCCCAACTGACAATTGGTGTAAAGAACATGCCTTTTTGGCATACCAAACAGTTACTAACGACCCGAAGATAAACTAACATGACACTCGTCTGTCTAAACGATAGTTAACACTTCTGTAGAGAATTCATCATGGGGATTTTGACGTGAGAGTCATACATTTTGCTTTGTGTGTCAAGTGCAGCCAGAGATAGGAGGACTAGACACTCATTGCGTATGCTATAAACGATTTATTACACAAAAACAAAATCTGTGTATCATATGTCTGGATTTTCACCTCTCACAACCTGAGTGGTCTATTGTTTGAGTCCAGTCAGAATCGCGTTTACATGTAGAGGTCACCTTCAACAGCTGGGACCAAACATTTTGAAGAATATAAACTACAGGATTTGAAAACTGAGTTCGTGTAACGTCTGCCACCCAGCCGCCCCCCCCCCCCACCGTCATTTTCTCCTGCGCTATATTACGATATGTGGGCCTAAAGGTACAGTGTACTGTCACACTGAAGTCGTTCTCAAATAACGTCCTGCCCCGTCCTAAAAATATCATAAAACGGGCTAGGACGTGTACAGTCATTGACATTAGTTTATCTACACCTACTACCTTGAATATTTCAAATACTACTGGGCCAATTTTAACACGGTTTGTACCACATGAAAGTATATAACCTTGGTCATATTTCTGCATCAAAATTTTAGAAATTTGGAAATATCATAATTATGTAATAACTCATTAGAAAACCCCCTAAAAATCAACATGTTTATTATGGAATTTTTTTTGACTTTTGTTGTAGTTTTGATAGAATGGAACTTTCTAAGGATTTTGGGCTTTGTTTCATCAAAATATCTCAAGTGGTTGCTGAGATATTTGAGATTATCAAAATTTTGATAGTTTGAGATTTTCGTGTTTTTCAGGAAATTTTGATGTCATAAGTTAAAGCTAACCTCAGAATATGGGCTTACAAAATTTTGGAACTTTTTGCTTTAACTGGGCCGAGATACATGTATTCATATTTTCAGAATATCAAAATGTTGATATGCTAAACTCTTTAACTTAAGACAGCTGTAACTTCCAACCAGTTTACGCTGAAAGTTTCAAAACTTCATTCTCCTACGTTTCTAGGTGAGCTCTGTCTACTAATATCAAAATTTTTTGAAAAATTGGATATTCTCAAAATATCGAAATTTTGATAATCTCAAATATCTCAGCAACCACTCAAGATATTTTGACGAAACAAAGCTCAAAATCCTTAGAAACTTCCACTCTATCAACCCCGTAACAAAAATTGCAAAAAAATTCCATAATAAAAATGTTGATTTTTAGGGGTTTTTCTAATGAGGTATTACATAATTATGATATTTCCAAATTTCCAAAAGTTTGATGCAGAAATATGACCAAGGTTATATACTTTCATGTGGTACCAACAGTGTTAAAATTGGCCCAGTAGTATTTGAAATATTCAAGGTAGTAGGTGTAGATAAACTAATGTCAATGACTGTACGTTGGCCAAGTAATGCCTCGAAGTTCTGGAGCACCCTTCCCTGGCGTCCGAGCCCGTCCATGAAGTTCGTAAAAAGACTGAAGTTGCCACTGCGTCCACTCCGTTCGCACACAGTTTTAAAGTAACCCAATCATGGATACGTGGCGCCATAAATGATATTGGGTTCCCGTCGCTGTACCGGCGTCAACAACTGTCCCTTTCCTTATCCGAAATGCATACACCGTCAATAATGAATCCATCAGTGCTCTGATGTACGGCAAAGATGAACATCAGCGACAGACGATTGGTACTCTAAATCCAAATTAATTCCCTCATCTGTTCATGGTGCGTATGAACAGTTGCTACTTCCTTCGTAGACAACATCCACGAGTGGCTAACAAGCCATGCTTCGCTTGTTAGGAGTTGTAATGAATAAGTGAAGCGCAATCCTCCGTATGCAGCAATGAAAGCCGGCAAGGACAATGAAGGAGTTGTTTATTTTGTAATGGTCGGCCCTGAGAGCAACGGTTGTGTCCATCATCGTCCTTACTATCGAGTAGTTATTGGAACAGTCATCTGTGAGTGGATTTAGTAACCGGACGAATATGGGTGCCAACACCCCATGGGTAGCAATCGTAGATGGGCCAAAGTGACCTATGAAACTGGTCATTATGGGTTACTGCAACATATAAGGACCTATTCATTTCATACCCGAGGAACAAATATTCTGGGTACCAAGAACCCATTGTCTTTGTACCCATTTAAAGAAACCCATGGCAAACGGGTCCAGTCAGGGGACAAGGAATGAACCCATTCCCATGGGTTTCTCGAGCTTATTAGTTTTACAGTGGCACCTAGCTATT
The DNA here is from genome assembly GCA_002633025.1 of Notospermus geniculatus. NCBI lineage: Eukaryota > Metazoa > Nemertea > Pilidiophora > Heteronemertea > Lineidae > Notospermus > Notospermus geniculatus. Next base: position 252,104 of record NMRB01000207.1, read on the forward strand.
AAAAAACCCAATCGTAAACCGACGTTAACAGTCTTTTTCTTACACCCGTTTCCCCATTAATCAATGTAAAGGTTTCAAAAATTCCATATACGTTTGCAGCTAGAGGAAGTTACCTTTGTATCAGAAGCATCCGTAGTCTAGTTATTTAGCTGTTAACTACAAAGTATGCAGATAGAGGCCAGAGGTAAGTCTGGGTTGTAATCTGAGGCACGCTGAATTAAGCCCACGTCGTGTTGATCCAAGAACGGTATCACGACTTACTCGAACTCGAAGTAATGTTGTCGCCTACGCCAAGTGAATATCACCCGATCGGCAGCGATTACCCTAATATGCTTCCATTATTTGGAGGAAGATGACAGAATAAACTAGCTTAACCCCTTTTATGTTTTGAATAAATATTGCTGATTGATTCTCTGACTTGAAACGGAGACAAACGTACTATTCAGACAAAATAATCCTATTTCTTGTCTCAGAACAGTTAAGATATAATTGTCTTGCACCCAGATCAGACTATGCTTTGCGTTGTTTACTTCTGGGCGGATTCGTATTGAAATCATTTGTCTGACTAGATTATTATGGAAAGCGGTTTGTCCAGTTATTAAAAAAACTAGTTTTTTCTTGGAAACTTGCATTGTAGTTTTTTATCGATGGAAACTAAGTTTTTTCCTAATAACATGTTTTTAGAAATAACCTAGTTTTTCCATTATAAAAAAGTAATATATTTAAAAAGACAAAAGTTTTTTCTCTAAGTTGTTCTCAACTATTGCTTGAGAACTTGGTCTTTTTTTAACAAAACTAGGCTATTATCGATATAGACATGAAATTATTTTCAAAAAGAGCAAGTTGTTATGAATAAAACTAAGTTTTTATGGATGAAAAGAAGGTGTTTTTTAGGAAAATAACTAAGTTTTATGGAAAAAACTAAGTTCTTATGGACAAAAACTAAGTTACATGTATTTCGAAAAAGAATACATTATTATGAAAAAAACTTAGTTTCCAAGAAAAAAACTGTTTGTTAATACCTGGACAAACAGCTTGCCACATAAGTTCTGACGGTGTTAACGAGCGTCTTCGATAATAAGAAATAACGAAAAAAGGAGACCGAACTCACTGCCAGGGGACAGAAATGCACTTCAGAGCGGAGGTTTCATGTATTCAGTTCTTCGTACGCCTTCACTTTGTAGCAAAACATATTTCAACAACAAGAATATTGTGGGATTGTCACAAACACCCAACATTCATTCAGTGTGTCTTGTGAATTATATTCAGTCAATAGGGAATTTGGAGATAAATGCATATCTTTTGTTCGTGAACACTGATGTCGCTGACTGGTTGTACAGATTTAGTAACATCATAGAGGGACGCAGGCAATTTCTTGTTCACCACGTCTGTTTACGCGTATTTCTTCAGCATGCCTTCGGCGAGAAGAACTCAAGCGCCAATGGAACAACAGAGTGTTTGAAAATATTTTCAATTCTCCTATTGTTTTTGTTTATAAAATATGACAGTACATGTATTTCACAAATAGAACTTGCCTGCCTCCCACATAAGCCCCCATCAGCAATCTATATTATAATGGACGGTAGCCATGTTGGATTTTGTTATCAACCTGAGTTGACCTGTTTATCTGCTATACCTTGCTATGTAATGACTGTACACAGATCGGGTGGATCGGGCTTTCTGCCCTATCTCCTCCTTAGTTAGGGCTTGAATTCTACGAAGAGCGGCCTGTGTGTACAGTACAATAGCAGTAGCGTGTTTGATTACGGTTTGGTTTTAAAAGAAGTGCTGATTTACATGAAAAAGAGAGAAAATCAAATGTGTGGTGACCTGCGCTGCCATCTACAAGAAGGTCAGTGACCTACCTACGTGTGAGTGGCTGGACAGACACACAGTGGTGCTTATGTTATGTGAACCGAGCTATCATGAATCTGGGTCACCTTTGCATTAGGGTGATCGAAGAGGTGTAATAAACCAGACGTGATGCTGCTGTTTAGAAAGTCAAAACTCCTCACTACTCATGGATTTGACGGTTAATAAACTACCCCTGTCCAAACAAACTCATCAATAAAGCAACAGACCCTCTACCTCAGGATATTCAAGGACAAACTAACTCCCCCAAAATGTGCTTGCTATGGATCAATATGCTAGTGCAACTAATACATGTATAAGACACAAGCACTGCCTCTATCAAGCAGAGGGCCTTCAAAACTCCAGGATGGTACGCCCCAATTTTGCATTTGCTCAGCATTTGTAAAAGATGATGGAATGTACGATATTCTTGTTGAACTTAGGTACCAGTAGGAAAATCGTTTTCTCCATAGGAAAATCGTTTTCTCCATCAATTCCAAATTTGAATCTTCCACTGCTCGCTCAAAATAAAGTTGAGGACGATGGTCGTCACTCAAAAATTAATAAACTTCATCGTGCATTACTTCAGTCTGTTTCAAATATTACTGTGACGACGTACTTGTCATTGTAATGTGTCGATTTTTTATCTATTCTTTTCAGTTTTTGACAATACTCAATCAATACGTGCCCGTTATTAAACATACATGTATATCAAGTTATTTCGTTAATTAAAAAAAATCAAATATTCTTTCGGGAGGAATTGTTTTCAAAGAAAGGCACTGTAACATCATCAATAGATTTTTTTATTATGAGAGACGTTGTTGTTGTCAGAATCCATATACAATATGAGGCGGAGCATTGACCTTTTCTTCTCGAGAGAAATTAAAGAACCCCACCATCGACAACTTGTCAGAGGAAGACTACATAGGAAGTGAACGTCGCCAAAGGCGTTGTCATTTTCTTTCTGTTACACTAAAACATGTTGCTGTTCTTTTGTCACATCTCAACGGGTTTGAGTGATTGACAATTGTCTTGTAGATTATGACCGGGCTGCTGCAGAATAGTTAGGCCATAATAATAGGGAATATGGAGCTCACGTTTCAATTTGATTACGGTTGGAGAGGAAAGCAATAATGGATTGGACCAGTTATTTAAAAACATATATGGAAAGGGCGCGTCTGGAATCGGCGAGATTGTTCCTGTGCATTTGATCGGATGGGAATTATTAAGAAAGGAATGAGGAATAATGGGGAAAGTAATATAGGTTTTAAGAGGTGGCGGAACAGTTGAAATGTATTATGGAGGACAATAGTGAAAGACCAAATTGAGTTTGACTAAGTGATTAATATGAGAAAAGCCAATTTAGAGAGATGGGTACATGTAACATGGATAGCTCACGTCGCCTAACTTGGCTGATTAATTGTTCAACACATCTTTGATTAAACAATATAAAAAATGCCGAATATAATTCCCTTCTTTTCACCGTAAATAATATATTTTTTCAAGCAACCTTGATGAGCATCGAACTTAGTCATAAAGCCTCCACGTACGAATCCTTAGGTCGACTGCACTGTTAAAAAGTTTTGTAATGTTTTTACAGAAATTGCCTGCAGCAGAGTTTCAGGAACTTCCGTAAATTTACATATGATGTGACTTATGTGTTCCTGTATTAGTAGTACTCAATTGGGCTGTCCAGAATGATGCTTTCTGAGAATGTACGAAAATATAATTTGGTTAGCCTCCAGTCAAGTCTCTGTTAACATTTATTTTGAGTCTGTAATTTTACAGGTCACGTCCTGAAACTCTGCTGCAGGAATTTTCTGTAAAGTCATCTGTTTTTTCTAACAGTGTGGATTCTTCTGTCTTGCCCGTCTCTACCTTAGAGAAGCAGTTACAAAAGGATGGAACACGAAACCAGTCGCCTCGCAAACCCGCAAGCGCTGCAGGTCTAACTGCTCTACATGTACATGTATCAGATATCATTTTTGTACCTGATGCAAGAAAGAGAATAACTACTGGTTGCAAGTGTTGGAGTCAAGGCCGAAATGTAGTATACGAATTAGACAGACAAATCACCTCCAATGCGTACCCCAATAAGGGAAACGTATACTTAAATCAGCCAAAATAAATCATATCTATTGCATGTATATATTATAGAAGATAAAAATGTAAACATCAGAGAATTTCCCGCTATTTTTTTAATGACATGCTTCTCACGGGTTTATGTTTAAAAAAGATACATGTAGACAATTTGAATGATAATGTGACGAGCGAGATTTAAAGGGATAAAAATGGGGGGCCTAGTTTTTTTTGACGGGCTGGCGCTCCCAAGGAATGCGGTGCGTCAAGGGCGGGGCATGATTTCGCGGGCGTTGCTAGGGAAGATAGCGTCATCATGACGCCACTGAATAAATCGATGAACCGTATTTTTGGTCTCGCGTATGATTTCCACTAATTTCCTCCNACCATGTCCTTAGGGAAGGAAGCCCAGCCGCGGATGGTATGTCCATTCAGATAATGCAGTCAATTGTAAGAGATCAATCAGGTCTGAATTGACCAAGTTGTGGCTCATCAGTGTGTCTTTACGACTTCACTGGAGACAGGTAAAGGAGGCTATATGGTTAATTCTAAAACTTCCAACTTAGCCATTAATTGCCCAGTAGCGGCTTGTTAGGGTATTAGGATTTCACTTAGGTGTATTTATTTGAAAGACCTTGTTACAAGTTCACAATCATCGAAAATTACCTTCACCTTGTTAAAGTGGCTTATACCCATTACGTGCTTAATGCTGGACAAAATATTTTAGTCAAGTTCTGTTACTCTAGTACCGGTACTTATTATAATCTGAGTTACGGTAGTTTAAATGTCGGCAGTGCAGCCGTAATATCGTTCTATTAAAAGAAACTTGAGTGGTAACTGCTGACTCTTGAAGAAATCATTGAGTTTATTTCTCTTGAAACGAAAGTATACAGTACATGTATATCTTTTTTTAAAATGTGGACTAATGAATATAAACATGTTTCATAATGATGTACATAATGATGTGATGTGATGCGATAGTGATTTGGTAATGGCATTAAATTTATCTCCTAAGAATAAGGTACCAAATCGGAGGACCACATAATTTGTGTGTAATTTGAAAGATTATGCTTTACACGTATGTTAACTGATCCACCGACAAATTCATTCAATACGATCATCATCGGTGTGTCGTTTCTGCCCGATATGAGTCTATCCGAACAATTACCTGGTGCAAATGACCTTTTATCAAGGCCTTATTGTTGAGACGCTACAGCACTCACCCTGAAAACCATGTGGGCGCAGATTATATCTTATGAAGGCCGATATTGAGTTGTTGCACTGATGTCTGTGAATGACTAAGCTGGCCATCGACTACAGTTGCAGATTTGCTGGTTTGACGGTGATTTGATATTGCCTCGGTGGTTTTGTTCAAGGTCCTCATGGCCAGCGAGCGAGGCTGCTATTACACACAAAATGACCTATCGTTGTTGACTCTGTAAGCATATAGGCCTACAGCCATTTGTTGATTGCCGAATGGCGAGATGCAAGAGACAAGAGCAAAAAATGAAGACACGTTGAAATAAATTGAACGCAACAGACAGCTTAATAGATAGTAGATGGAATTAGATGATCGATAACGATGATTTAACGCCAGTCTGAAACAGAAACAAACAAAAAATAATAAACGATAAATGAGATTACACATGGGACAGAATCATGTATTAAGAAAGCTAACAATTAAAGTCAGTGAACATTATTCTTCTGCTCCACAATGTAGGTCAAAACTATCAAATCACTACGCTTCAAGTTAGCACCAATAATAAAATACATTGTACATGTACGAGCTGTTAAAAAAATGTCCCTAAGAAAATAAATTTTCTTCTGACCAAGATACTGAAGTAACAAGCTCCTTAGTTATGCTGTTTTTTAGAATGAAACATAATATGCAACGAGCTCGTCAGTTATGCTCTTTTTTAGAACGAAACATAATATGGATATTACGTTTCACTCTAAAAAAGAGCACAACTAACAAGCTCGTTAGTTATGCTCTTTTTTAGAATGAAACATAATATATAGCCTATTATATTTCATTCTAAAAAAGAGCATGACTAACGAGCTTGTTAAGAGTTTCTATAGAAGAATATAGTGCCAGCTCGATCCCAGCTACTATCCAAATACACCGATTTCACATCTCACACGATCGCAGCGCCCCTGGTAGAATTTCGCTTGGCCACTTCCTTTTTCAACCTCACTACCAGGAGTAAGGCAAATATTTCCTAGATCGAGTTTGAAAAACACGTGTTGGTTCCCGATACCTCCGCCAGGGATCCATCCCCTGGCGGCGGCATTGGGAACCAATGCGCGCAATTCAACCTCCGTCCAGGAATTTTTTTCCCGTACTCCTGGGAGTGAGGTTGAAAACGGAAGTGGCCAAGCGAAATTCTACCAGGGGCGCTGCGATCGTCCGAGATGTGAAATTGGTGTATTCGACTTGGATGGTGTGTGATGTATTGTTTTGGAAGCGAATCAACACATTGAGACATACATGTATTAGGAATACGTTTACTTAATAGTAATTCGGATCGGATAATGTGTATGATCAATGTAGCATTCCAGAAGGAAAATATGTCAGTACGTCAGTACGTGAATTCCATTGGCTCAAAGAAGAAGTACCGCATAAAATCACGTAGTAATTGATCCGATGTACGACATGAAAGTGTCGAAAGTGTACAAATTACAGCCAGTGCAGAGGCCCTTTGTTTCCTACTCCATCAAATCGAAGTTAACATGTGTGTTAAGCTGTATAAACGAGTGAAATCAATTTCAGTCAGAAAATATATGAGGAACTTGTATCGGTTAGCAACATCATCCATCACGGTAATTGTCCCGAGATCTCGTTACGAAACTCTTACGATGGAGTGACAAGAGACTATTGGGAAATAGGTGACAATTTAATGAGTATACCAAACTGTTTAGGAGTCTGTGCCTGAAACACACATCATAAATTCAACCCAAGTTGTCACTGTAAAGAAAAGTTATCACCTTGCACTCGAACTGTCTTTGATACAGCCTGCATGGTATCAAGAATATATAAGAAGAGGTATCAAGACTATATAAGAATGTGCAACGCCGAATGTGAGTTTCCCAAAAGTGAGTTTAGTAAGTTGCCTCTGGTGACCCTGTAACCGACCGGATCTTAATTTATGAAGGATTATTGTGTAGAGAAGATCATTACAAACAAAATGATACCTTCCATAGTTTATGCACTCAGAAGTAACCAAGCTACAAAGCTTTTTTAAATGGACCATATTTTCGACAAATTGATGTTGTAATTGATCTCAGAGTTGGGCACTCTGACCTACATATCCATGGTTTCACAAAAAAAATTAAATGCTAGTAATTTGTCTGTGACTTTACATAAGAATATTGATGACATTCTTCAACCGTCAAATCTAAACATTGGTTATTTAATTAGAAGGCCTATAATTACCGTACGCCCTCTATTATCAGAAAAAGTAACTTAAAGCCCACCCTTTTGCTTTATTATAACTAGTTGTACATTCTTGCAACCTAAATCATACTGTTTGTTGATTGACCTTTCTCAGTCAGTAGTAATCATCTACAGTTGGCATGTGTAGGCCAATCCCCAGGCTAAGCATGAAACAGACGATAATGAGCAGACTCAAGCTAATGGATTCTTTTGTTTCGTCGCAGACGATCCTGATGATGCTCATTACAGAATATCGCCCAAAGTGAATGGCTATCCCAGTCAACGAATGCTCACTCAAAGCATCAACATGACTACTGAAAGTCGCCGAGACTGACTATTAAGCTGGAGCCAAAGTACCGGAGACGATCCATTTGCTAAGTCAAAGGGCCAAACCGATGATATACCAGGTCAGACACTCTGAAGATGGAGGAATTATTCACTATAATTCCTCCATGCTCTGAATGATCGTGGGAGGCTTTCGTGTACGAACATGCATGATTTAAAGCTTTTTTGTACTATTTTACCTGTCTCACCTTCAAGGCACCTAAATTTACGCGGAATTTGATATCAAAGTTTAAATCGTTTCTTCATTAAATTGTTACTTCATTAAATCATCATTCATTATCTTTAACAAGATGTTCATAAAGCATCTTAACATCTTGTGTGTCAAATGAAGGTAGTGCAAAGATTTTTGTTATGAAATAGTTCGGCAATTTAAAATTTAACGACCGAATTTAGAGGCAGTGAGAAAAAAAATTGTACTGCCATCGAAGATGTGGAGAGATGCTGTTCTTGATGCAGTTTGATTATTCGGCGTTTTCTTAGTGAACAAGAAGAGGGCCTTGTCTATTTTGCGTCCTCGATTTTCTTCGATTCTAAAAGCCTGTTAGCAATGGCTTCAGGGTCGCGAAGCCTTCACTGGCGTGTCCGTCCTTATACCGTGTATAGGTAGCTCTATGTACATGTAATAACAGCCTTAAGGGCAGAGTTCAGTAATCTGGTCACTCTGGACAACTCTACACGGCCTCAGAGATTCTGCCTTTTTTGCTACGATGGAGGTCTGTTGACGTTTCTGACCCCACGGCCTTTTAGCAATTCTGATCTGTCAGAAAGGTTTTTACGATATCAAAAGCGAAATCGTGGTTAGTAGTGCGTGTAGCCACGAGAAGCTCGTAACGAGTTATTCAATTAGTTCGATGTGCATCTTTATGTTCTATTAATAGCAGAAAACGGCCGTTTTTATGTTGGGNGATAATGAGCAGACTCAAGCTAATGGATTCTTTTGTTTCGTCGCAGACGATCCTGATGATGCTCATTACAGAATATCGCCCAAAGTGAATGGCTATCCCAGTCACCGAATGCTTACTCAAAGCATCAACATGACTACTGAAAGTCGCCGAGACTGACTATTAAGCTGGAGCCAAAGTACCGGAGACGATCCATTTGCTAAGTCAAAGGGCCAAACCGATGATATACCAGGTCAGACACTCTGAAGATGGAGGAATTATACACTATAATTCCTCCATGCTCTGAATGATCGTGGGAGGCTTTCGTGTACGAACATGCATGATTTAAAGCTTTTTTGTACTATTTTATGTGTCTCACCTTCAAGGCACCTAAATTTACGCGGAATTTGATATCAAAGTTTAAATCGTTTCTTCATTAAATTGTTACTTCATTAAATCATCATTCGTTATCTTTAACAAGATGTTCATAAAGCATCTTAACATCTTGTCTGTCAAACGAAGGTAGTGCAAAGATTTTTGTTATGAAATAGTTCGGCAATTTAAAATTTAACGACCGAATTTAGAGGCAGTGAGAAAAAAATTGTACTGCCATCGAAGATGTGGAGAGATGCTGTTCTTGATGCAGTTTGATTATTCGGCGTTTTCTTAGTGAACAAGAAGAGGGCCTTGTCTATTTTGCGTCCTCGATTTTCTTCGATTCTAAAAGCTACACGGTATCCGAACAAGCCTGTTAGCAATGGCTTCAGGGTCGCGAAGCCTTCGTCACCGGCGTGTCCGTCCTTATACCGTGTATAGGTATAGGTAGCTCTATGTAATAGCAGCCTTAAGGGCAGAGTTCAGTAATCTGGTCACTCTGGACAACTCTACACGGCCTCAGAGATTCTGCCTTTTTTTGCTACGATGGAGGTCTGTTGACGTTTCTGACCCCACGGCCTTTTAGCAATTCTGATCTGTCAGAAAGGTTTTTACGATATCAAAAGCGAAATCGTGGTTAGTAGTGCGTGTAGCCACGAGAAGCTCGTAACGAGTTATTCAATTAGTTCGATGTGCATCTTTATGTTCTATTAATAGCAGAAAATGACCGTTTTTATGTTGGCAAGAATGACAGTGCTTGCTTCATTCCCGTGTCCATCAACTTAATTACGAAGCCCTGTCATCCACCAGTACATTAAAAAATTCCTATTACTGGAATGGAAGATACGAGTGTGTTCCATTGTATCTGCATGAATGTACGTACGTATTTTGTGCACTGAATTAGAGCGGAGCCCTTCTTTTTCTGTAAAGGGTACTGATACCATCTGAATCGAAAGGGACATTGACACTTCTTCAATAGGAGTTGGGCATCATAGACAGTTACCAAATGGAAAATCGATTGACATGTTTGATGTAGCATATTGCTTTTCTCTTACAAGTCATAATATGAGTATGACATATCTCAAGATCGTAATTTCAAACATACACGTAACCCAGAATAAATCCCGGAGTCGTTCACTACCAGTTCATGAGTAATGGATTAGTTTCTTTGAACGGCAATTGATCATTTCGCTGAAATTTACCTAACTTCAAAACCCATTTTCACGTACGTCATAAGCCGATATGTCTACTTCTGTTACATGTATGTCCGCCATAGGCCTACACGGTCAAATTTTTTATCAAATTTTCTTGCTGAACGCAGCATAACATTTTTATAAAGCTGCAGTTTGTATTGTCGTTTTTAATGACGTTATAGTACATGTATATATGCAGTGCTGGGACAACAAAGTACATGTACGGAGCGATTTATATTTGTGGGATTTTTGAAATTGATCAGCCATGTCGAGTTGTAGATATCAAAAAAATGTTACCGAACTACATACTTATATTGTGGTACCTGCATTGCAAGCACAACTAACGAGATGATCCACTATTTCGTCGCTCAGATCAAATTTCATATCAGTATCCAATTTAATTAAGTTTTGACAATTTATCTATCAATTTCCAGCCGTTTATCCATAATTATCTCGATGATTCGCCTTATCAAAGACTTTTGAGATACCATGGACTGGTGGAATATTAAATTGAGAGAAGGGCTGAACGACGTTAAAAAATTTGATTCATTAAACGTCGAGATCAATCATAGCCAAAGAAATTGATCGCATTTTTTAGTCGGATTAATGAAACAGCAAACGCCTGTCCCATCACCAGAACCGATAGTGTGGAACAGAATCAAAGACTGGGAAATGAAGTAATGAAATTTCTTGACGATTAAAAATATTATTGTGTTATCATCACCTATGCAATGACAGATACAGTCCTCCAACACTAGTCAAAAGTAGAGAGAACAGCGCAGCAGATTCCGTGTTCCGGTTCTCTGTCGACAGTAGGGAGGTTTAGAAATCAAACGATAAACGTGAACGTTAACGACAACGTTTTTAAAATGCAATATAAAATCTGGTTAATGTTTAGTATGAAAAATAACGTTGTCGTAAAGTTTACGTTTGTTGTTTGCTCTCTAAACCTCCCTAGTGAATCGCCTAATGCATTGACAATCCCCTCCGCGAACGGGGGACTGCTCAACTCGGAGGATGCCCCATCGCCGATTTCATCCTATTACTCAAAACCCAGCAGAATTGGAAGGCCTAATCCCGTCTAATTCACTACGACACAAGCAATCAATTAGGTGTGGAACTACCCGTGAAAGCTGTCTAGTCAACTCACTCCCACTTGACTTTCGACTGTCGTCACAGGAAGGATAGTTGAGCCTGATTTAGTGTACTGTGTTGGTCAAGTTGTGGAAGCCTGCTTTTCTTCTGAAAATCTTCAGGTGCAAAATTCTGTTCAAGCCAAGCCGGCCGCACGGTGCCATAGGCACTATTTTTTATAATGTATGTTGAATGTTGTAAAGAATGCTTGACAGAAAACTGTTTAGTGACATACTTTAAACAATAACTAACAATAACTAATAGAGGTAGATATATCGCTTGGGGACCTATTTCATAAAGCCTAATGGAGATCCATCAGCACTAATGCGACGGCAATGGTTGTAGTCCCTTAAGATAGAAGTCGTTTCATAAAAGTATATTTAAATAACTAGAATAATGGTAAAGCATTTGGGAGCGTTTCAGGTAATGCCATATCTATATATTATATGTGGTTAATGGGGTTTTCTTCCGAGTTCCTCTAGTCGTTCTTTCTGAATGAGAATAATGAATGAATAAATAATAAAAATGCTTCAACGTTCAGAGGTGCTCCTGGTGTCGTTGTTCTTAAAGATAACGTTCTGGATGATTCCCCTTTTGTGGATAAAGTCGTCATCCAACAGGATTTTTCAAAGCAATGGTGTTTATTCTAAGTGCTAATGATGTTCTATTTTAGAAACCCGGAGTCGTAGTGCGAGTTGGAGCATTGAAATGCTTTAAGCCCATCTGTATTAAATTTTACGCTTTTTTCAGAGTGTTAGGAGAGTGCAGGTAGAGGTCTCATGGCCTCGTGAAGGTCCCCGAAATGCTTGTCTCATACGTATTTCAAAGAATCAAGACCCAGTTTTCCGCACACATTGAAAAAACTGCAAGCAGAGCTCTAATGTATTTAGATAGAGCATACCGGTAGTACATTTTACACTACACTAACGTCGGAGGACGTAAGCACTTTCTGAATTCAATACAGTGTGGCTTTAAAGGGAAAATGTGGTTTATAGTTTTTCTAAAACAGTTCCAAGTCCGTCTATTTCCACAGACAAGCACTGTCTACTGCTTTTTGACCATCTGCTTTCGGACGTTCGTTTCGACATCAATTCCAAAGAATATCTGAATGTAAATTTATATCTCACATATTGTGAATCCTGTACCGTCTATTGCCGACTACGAACAGTTTCCCTGGCTATTTTTACCCCATGGCCAATCTGCCAGTGACTATCAGTTTAACTGGACAAACTACCCCATTAAAGAGAAGTCGATGCCGTTAGGGTGTCATTATAGGGTGACGGTGCCAGTGGGACGTCACAAAGGGGAGACAACAGATGGTGACTGTCGCAAAGGTCGGGTTTCCGTAGTAAACAAGGTGGCTGTTTGCATCTTGTATTCGTAAGCATGGTACTAGAAGTAGTGAATAAGTATGGCCGGTTGTGGTGTTCAAATGGATCGTCACTGCGATCCAACGATATAAAACGACGACACTTCTCCAACGTTGATCGTAAGCTGATCGCTGATTGGATGATTCGATGTTATTTGCCTCGAGATCACAGCACCGTCTATTGACTAACCTACAAGTGGCCATTCAACGAGTGCATGCAAACAATGTACAGGAATGCAGTGACTGCACATCCTATGGGACCGCATGCACTAAACGAAGATTATCTTGAACTCAGGTTGAGCCACAACTTTTCAATTGTTCAGGTTTGCCAGGGCATGATGTGACAATGGAAAAGTGGTGGCTCAACCTGATTTCAAGATAATCTTCGCTTGGTACATGTACATACGGCCCCATGCTGTAACAAGAAGATAATGTCAAAAAAGATCGCCCATTGTGATGTTTGTCATGTTCTGCATATTTTTGTGGGTAACAAAAAAACCAGACGTCATATGAGATCTTCCCACAATTGCAAGCCGTGGTATGGCCTCCAGTGCGTCATTAGTTAGCTTGTGAGGCAGTTGGCTACATTGTGCTTGAAATACAAGACACTCCCACAGGACTCAGTTAGGGCTCCATTACGGACGATAGCTCATACAATGTATGTTTACACGGCACTCATGACTTTGATGGGAGTCTTGCGTTGACAAAAGGTTTGTCAACACTGATGACCTTGGGAGTAACTAGGAAGTGGATAGTAGCAACCCAGGAATGTCAGGTGACACAGAAATAGGAGTCAATAAAATTTGGAGCGATGGGGACGAAGGTTCATTTCTTATGTAATGGAAGAGTTTATTATCTGTTTAGTTGGGCAATTACAAGTACACTTTACACTTAGTGACAACTTTCTCCTATAGGTCTTAATGAGAGTGTGCCGGAATTTATTATTATCGATCACATCTAGAAAGTACCAAGAATGTGCAACTCCGAATATGTGCCAAAAAGTGAGTTTAGTAAATTGCCTCTGGTGACCCTGTAACCGAATGGATCTTAATTTGTGAAGGATTACTGTGTAAGAAGATCATTACGAACACAATGACACCTCCCATAGTTGTATGCACTCAGAAATAACCGAGCTACAAAGCATTTATGAATGGACCATATTTTCGACAAATTGATACTGTAATATATTGATCTCAGAGGTGGGCAATCTGACCTCTACAACAAATCCATGGTTTCACAAAAATCAAAAAAAATTGAATCCTAGTAATTTGTCTATAACTTTACATAAGAATATTGATGATATTCTAAATGATACTATTCAGTCAACAACCGTTAAATCTAAACATTAGTTCTTTAATTAGAAGGCCTATAATTACCGTACGCCCTCTAGTATCAGAAAAAGTAGAAAAAGTAACTTAATGCCCACCCTTTTGCTTTATTACTAGTTATACATTATTGTACTTATATATTCTTGATCACATGTGACTCGGGTTTGGTGTCACTGAAACCCTTCCCATACACGTACTGTACATGTCGTTCATGTCCTTCGGGAAGAGATGTAATATTATCCTGACTAGAACCTTAACAACAGCAGTGCTATTCAGCAGGGGATTTAGATGGTTATTGGATCATCATGAGGGTCAGCAACAAAGGAGTCTGATGGCGGATTTGAAGGATCCACTTCGGGGGCTTAATCAGACAAACATCTCCTTGAGATGCTTCGTCAGTGCAGGTCGTGTTACCCATATCATCTTTCATCGTCAACTTACAATGCTTAGGGAAGCGCAATTTGACCTCCAAACAGCTGAGAGTGTCCATCATGCTTGGACATGTTCACTTAGTTTTCCTTCGAGGCCACGTCTTTCTCTTCCCCGAAAGGCGGGGGAGGGGTTTACGTGTTGTATGTAGTTTCCCTGGATTGCCATCTTATATTCGACTCGATACTCTTGACAAAAGGCCCAACAAACCTTACATCTTGCATGTTAGGCAACTTCCTTGGCATAATGCTGAAAACTCCATTCTTTTTTCCTTTTGTCCCTCAGTCACTCACATAGTTGCTGAAGCCAGCAAAAAATTATTAGTGGAGCCAGCAAAAATCGACGTTTTTGACGCAGTAAGATTGTCATTGTGCAATCAAAATACACTGAAATTCTTACATCACTGTGATGAAAATGGACGAAACGTTACATTACCTTTAGGAGAAAATAGGGTGACAGATGTATTTACCAGTTTTTGTCAGTACCATGATTCGACTTTTATGCTAAGCAAACCTTTAAATGGGGAGCTGCAACATCGTTCTGCTGCAGAAAAAGTTTTATTCCAACACATTCAAATCAACTTTTGAAATGATGCAGTAGGCCCCAATAACTCGTCTTTCTAGAAAGAGAGAATAAATAACACAACAGAACATAGGGTGGGATTTGCCTATACTGCCAGTTTTCGTCAGCGTTATGATCTGACTACATGTATTATCAAAAATAGATAAGCGAGCTTGCTTATCTATTTTTGCTATTATTCTAACATTGTCAAGCCTGAATACTTGGGAAGCTGCAACTTACATCATTTTGCTGCAGAAATGGTTTGCCTCGAACCCTTTCAATTAACTTTTGATATGATGCAGCATGCCCCAGTAACTCATTTTTGAAGCAAAAGCAAAAATTTGTGCTAAGAGAATTAATTTCGAATAGGGATTTAGAGTAAATAAGAAATCAACGCTATCTGATTGACAGAAGAGCGGAATTTTCATCTCCCAAATGGATCAAATATTTATTTAAAAAAGTTTCTCAGTTAACTTCTTCGAGGTTATACTCCTACACGACATTTTTAGATAGCAGGGTGGTGTCAAATTCCAAGCGACATTGTTCAGAAAAGAAAGTTTTTTCTGTGTGCAAGGAATTTGTATTTGTTGAAGGAAAGGAACCCTGAGGTGTGTAAATCTTTAGAAACAGGAAACGTAGTGTCAAACTTAGTTTTCAGACTTGTTTGAAGTAATTCAATGCAGCGAATGTCATTACAAGACTCAATCAATGAAGAACAAGCGACATGGCCCGTGGTGCAATGGTATGCCAATTGACAAACCAAACAAGGTAAAGCTGTGTGATGTGGAATATAATCGCGACCTGATGTGTTGNGTTAGCCATATCATCTTTCATCGTTAACTTACAATGCTCAGGGAAGCGCAATTTGACCTCCAAACAGCTGAGAGTGTCCACCATGCTTGGACATGTTCACTTCCTTTTTTCTTCGAGGTCCCCGTCTTTCTCTTCCCGGGAAGGCGGGGGAGGGAGTTACGTGTTGTATGTAGTATCCCTGGATTGCCATCTTGCATTCGACTCAATACTCTTGACAAAAGGCCCAATAAACCTTACATCTTGAATATTAGGCAACTTCCTTGGCAAAATGCTGAAAACGTCATTCTTTTTTTTCTTTTCGTCCCTCAGTCACTCACATAGCTGCTGGAGCCAGCAAAACATTTTTAGTGGAGCCAGCAAAAATTGACGTTTTGAATGCAGTAAGATTGTCATTGTGCACTCAAAAAGCACTGAAATTCTTGCATCACTGTGATGAAAATGGACGAAAAGTTACATTACCTTTACAGAAGAACATAGGGTGACAGATGTATTTACCAGTTTTTGTCGACTTTTATGCTAAGCAAACCTTTAAATGGGGAGCTGCAACATCGTTCTGCTGCAGAAAAGTTTTATTCCAACACATTCAAGTAACTTTTGAAATGATGCAGTAGGCCCCAATAACTCGTCTTTCTAGAAAAAGAGAATAAATAACGCAACAGAACATAGGGTGGGATTTGCCTATACTGCCAGTTTTCGTCAGCGTTTTCGTCAGCGTTATGATCTGACTACATGTATTATCAAAAATAGATAAGCGAGCTTGCTTATCTATTTTTGCTATTATTCTAACATTGTCAAGCCTGAATACTTGGGAAGCTGCAACTTACATCATTTTGCTGCAGAAATGGTTTGCCTCGAACCCTTTCAATTAACTTTTGATATGATGCAGCAAGCCCCAGTAACTCATTTTTGAAGCAAAAGCAAAAATCTGTGCTAAGAGAATTAATTTCGAATAGGGATTTAGAATAAAAAAGAAATCAACGCTATCTGATTGACAGAAGAGCGGAATTTTCATCTCCCAAATGGATCAAATATTTATTTAAAAACGTTTCTTAGTTGACTTCTTCGAGGTTATACTCCTACACGACATTTTTAGATAGCAGGGTGGTGTCAAATTCCAAGCGACATTGTTCAGAAAAGAAGGTTTTTTCTGTGTGCAAGGAATTTGTATTTGTTGAAGGAAAGCAACCCTGAGGTGTGTAAATCTTTAGAAACAGGAAACGTAGTGTCAAACTTAGTTTTCAGACTTGTTTGAAGTAATTCAATGCAGCGAATGTCATTACAAGACTCAATCAATGAAGAACAAGCGACATGGCCCGTGGTGCAATGGTATGCCAATTGACAAACCAAACAAGGAAAAGCTGTGTGATGTGGAATATAATCGCGACCTAATGTGTTGCCTTTGACGTTGCCTACGCATAAGTCAGTTTCTTTGTATTAAATCAACCTTTTCTACCCACAGTTGGTGGCACAATTTCTGAATGGAAAAATGATGAAAACCTTAAATAAAAATCAGAATCTGACGACTTGAATTTTAGTAATGGCGAAGGTATCTTATCCCACCAAGGATAAAGGATGTCTGTCGGTGTTTTGTCCGGCACACATCGCAATTTTCCTAGATAAATGCATGTGTTAAGTGAAACAGGAGAACTGTGTCCCCTCTGAGCAAAAATCTACCACCAACTAGCCACGTCATCGAACCATCTCCTAGGAATGTTTGCTGTTGTGGACTGAGCTTAGTGACCTCAATTTGTATCATCTGAACCCAAACCATTTGATCTCATCAAACAAGACTCTAATCTTACGAAAGCGAAAACAATAAATAAAACAAAATTACTTTTCTGTAATTTTCTCTCCGCGGCAAACCCACTGTTGGGCTGAACTCAGTTAACAATGATGAAAAAGAAAGACACAACTGAAAATAAAATTGCAAGAAGCAAAAAAGGGGAGCTTCAAAGAATGGTGAAATAATGTGGTTTCTAATTTGAAATCGTCTACATTTTATTGTGTGGACCTTTATTCACCTTTTCTGCCTTTCCTCCTGTGACTTGCTTCGTTAAGGAAGTCTTTTAATAAGAGATTACTCTTGCACCTGCTCACTCCACTCAGCAAAAGCATTGCACAACGCTCAAATGTAAGATAATGGAGTGGTTAGCCTATGTTTCAACAATGACTGTGTCGTGATATCGATACTAGTGGGGTTTCGCAAATCTGACGAAACACGAAGTACGAAATACGATATTGGACTTCATTTCCATGACGTAATGTACATGTACTTCAGGTGATGGTTGGTATCACAAATATCGCCTGCTGCAAGAGTGTCTTTTAGCGTGTGACCTCACACCGATAGAGTTACGATGTATATTAAACTTTGAAATTTATCTTTCGTTTCCACTCCGTAGATACTTCGTTTCCACGATGTATCGTATCTACGATACTTCATTTCGTAGATACGAAGTGGAACTCTAAGGTGCACCATAACTCTCTCGTCGGTCTTACATGATATGCTAAAGGACGCACTGGCAGTAGGGACATTTGTGGCACCAACCATCTCCAAAAATGGAAATGAAGTTGAATTTCGTATTTCGTACTTCGTGTTTCGTCAGGTTTGCGAAACCTCGCTATTTATTTCATCAACGAATGCCCAAATTTAGATAAAAGAACAACAAACGAAAATGCAGACAATACAGTACGTGAGGCAATCGAGAGGAAACCATATCACGGGTCGCCAGGGAATAATCAGGTAAGCGGTACAGCGGTCTAGATTTCTTTATCGTTCGTGGTATTGTGGCTTTCTCTGGCAGCTGCCCAGCCAATTACAACCCTTTACTTCGGCTGCGAGACAGGTGAAGTGCCTTCCACGATTGCATCACATGTCAAGAACTGATTGATCTGCAAAAACATCTTGAGTGTTAAGGGTATCCCTAGCAAATCACGTTTTCTATATTGAGACTAAATTGAATTTGAGACTAGAATGAACTTTCAACTGAATTTTAAGTGTAATTATATCTACATGGCTAACTAATTGTTTTCAATCACGGAGATATGGTTGACATTTAGATACAGAAATAGCACATTTTGCAATATACATGTATGTACCGGTTCTCTCTATGACGTCATTCAAATGTGTGCAAAGAGCGGGAAATTTGAATTCGAAAATTCCATTTTGGTGTTTACATGTATTTCGGAAATGGGTGGAGATTTTCAAATCAAACTATTGTGAGTCCTGAAGTGATATCATAAGGCATTTGGAGCTGTAGATAACTCAGTTTGGTTGGAAAACATATCTGTTCCCCTTTAAGAATAAGAACAACCACAGTCGAAAATGGTATCAACTCAATTTTTATCTAAAAGTGACTTAGGTTTTCCCTTAGGGCCGTATGCACCAACGAAGATTATCTTGATATCAGGTTTAGCCACAACTTTTCCATTGTCAAATCACGCTCTGGCAAACCTGAACAATGGAAAAGTTGTGGCTCAACCTGAGTTCAAGATAATCTTCGTTTGGTGCATACGGCCCTTAACGTTCAAGAAATGGGGAAGGTAAGAATATAGAGTGAAACTGGCGTTTATTTGCCAGTGAAAAAACTTCGGAGATTTGTAAAGGTGTCAATAAATGATAACATTGATATTTGCGTGATTTATTCTGACATTACTTTTTCTGGTGACAGCAATAAGAAAAATATCTTAGTTTTTATTGGTAGTTTGGTGTCTACCATGTTGATGAAAAGGTCAAAGTTACACGCAAAGGTTATGTTGATTTAGTGTACAAAAGAAGTCAGAATCATGCCACAATATTGACGCAGAATATGGTGTGGGTGTCAACACTTTGGTAGACAAAGCCTTGCCATTCAGTCGGAAATCGGGAAACTGGAGATTGGATTGAGAAAATGGTAAGGAAGATAAGAGTAGTGAAAGAAATGATGGTATTTGAGTAGGTGTTACTGGAAATCCCTGCTTTCTTTTGGCTATCGAAGGCTACACGTCTAATGTCATTATACAACATGACGTGGGTATTAATAGCACTGGAAGAAATGATACTGTGACCACTCTAACATCCATGAGTTGATACATTGGTGAAAGAAAGGGCAGCAACATTCTTCCCTATCTGGTATTTTTAAGTTTCGCCTCAAATTTTTGACCGTATTCCCTCATTTCACCTCAAAAATTCGACCGTACTCTGTGTCTTATTTAGATACATTTAAATTGAATTTAGAATCACTGTAAAAAATCATCCATTTTTATGGGTACGGACCCGTGGGTAGACACACCAACATGGGAACACTAAACTCATTCCGAGCTGTATGTCCCTGTATGATGGGTACAGCGGGCCCGTGGGAAATGGGCTTAAAATTGGACAAGGAATTTACCCATTGCCATGGGTACGCTGTATCTACATGTATATTTTTTTACAGGTTACAGGAAAATTCGTCCCCGGATAATTCGTCCTCGGAAAATTCATCCCGGATAATTCGTCCCCAAGGAAAATTTGTCCCCAGGGAAATTCGTCCCTGGAAAATTCATCCCCAGGGAAAATTTGTCCCCAAGGAAAATTCGTCAGAGGACTTGTCGGAGGAGACCCCTCTGTCCCCTCTGTCGTCTCCTCTGTCGACTCCTCTGTCGGCTCCTCTGTCGTCCCCTCTGTCGTCTCCTCTGTCGACTCCTCTTTCGTCCCCCATGGCCATTCTCCATGATGATGATGGCCATTCTCCATGATGATGATGGCCATTCTCCATGATGATGATTGCCATTCTCCATGATGATGATGG
>NMRB01000207.1:300578-311298 GCA_002633025.1 Notospermus geniculatus
GTATTGATCTTGACCTCTGTATATCCACAGTCGATCCTGTTGTACGGAGATCAACTTTCCGGAATGCCGTGAAATATGGGGCAGTGTACAATGTACTACATACAGCCCTGAGCTAAGTGGGTTTAACGTGTGGCCGACCTATTCTATAATGTCAACGGATATGATACGAAATTAGGCCAAATTAGGTCAATCATCCGTCAGAACAAATCGTGGATACATGTAAGTGTGGCATTTTGTAGGCTACTGTCACAAAGACTGCAGTGCATAGACTCGAGTCAGGTGTGAGAGGAAAGGAATCACTGAGTGGCATGGAGTCGGAAAATCCGGAGACGTCTGAGCGAATCGCAGCGTTGTTCGCGGCAATTCAGCAGGGGAACGTGGACGAGGTAACTATGACTCGTGCAATTTTTTACCTATCGTGCCCGCTATCGAGGGTCTCTGTACTGTATAGGCCTACTTACTCCACGGCAAGCTCATGTTAGGCTATTCCTGTGCCATGAGCAGCATTCAGGGAATGCTGCGAAGTAGGCCATATATTGCTGGTAGTCTTCAGTAAATAGGCCTAATCAATATGCCAATCAATAAACCATGGGAGCCCTGGATCAAGACAACGGTATCTTTGACAGCAGGCTACGAGTCACTACGATATAATTGTCCTGGAAGCAGAAATGAACGGATTGGGTGTTGTGTTCCTGGCTCTTGCGTTCGTTTTGGTAGGGCAAGTGAGTGCAGGCTACCAAAAAGTACTCCAAAAGTAGACAATGAGTTTTGTTTGGTAGGCCTACATGTACGTTGCTGATTTGACTTTCTGGGATCACGTTCAGCATGGTGTCAAAGAAAGATAGTCTTGATCCAGAGGTCCCATGGCTACCCTCATCAAGTTGCAGAACAGTTTGTATAGTGTCATAATTCCTACATGTAGGTACTGAACGACTCTGTGAAAGTGTATGGAATTTTCCCTGTATGCATGGGTATGCGAAGAATTGTGAAGCAACTGTAAAGCCCTTGTCACACTGTGGCGACTTAGACGGGCGAATCCCCGCGAACTGGATTGAAATGGTCCATGGACCATGTACTTACCTCTCTCTGTCATTACACTATTATGTCCAGAGGGGTGAGCACATGGTCCATGGACCATTTCATTCTAGTTCGCGGGGATTCGCCCACCTAAGTCGCCACAGTGTGACCTGGGCGTAACGTATGATGTGAAAGAGATGATGTAGGGGCCTAACTGTGTATGCTACATAACGGAACAAAGAATCGAAAGAAAGCGTTTTGGCTATAGTCTCTGACATAAGAGTGCCTCGCATGTGATAAGGTCAACTCTATCAGTTGACTCAACCACCAGGATTTGATTTTAATTATCCTTTACATTCTAGGTGGAGAAGACGTTAAAAACGCTTGACGTCGACTTGGACGATGAAGACCTATTTTTGGACAAGCAACAGTTTACACCGCTTGGTGCGGCCATCAACCACGGAGACTTAGCAATAACAAAGGTGCTTTTGAAAAATGGTGCGTCCCCGAAAGTGAGAAAGGGCCAGTACTGCATCCTGCCAGGTATGCATTATGCTGCCACGAATAAAAATACAGAGATGATGGAACTGCTCCTTGAATTCGGCGCAGATATAGATGACACCTGTTGCTCCGCTCTTACTGCTTTGATGTTGGCAATAAGAAATGGTGATATGGAGATCGTGCGGTATCTCCTGGACAAAGGGGCCAACATTGATCATGTCTCAAGTTATGAAGCTATGCCATTAGGACTCAGGATGCATTTCGATTATTCAACAACGGAATTCTATGAAAGGCGAGCACCACCTTGGAGATTCAACACGCCCCTCACTGAAGCGTGCTGTTACCGACGAATTGATATTGTCAAGGAATTACTGGCTCGAGGTGTGGATGTTGACAAAATGAGCATGCCTGGAAAGACGGCGCTTATGGTTGCAGCGTATTGGGAAACCCCAGAACGTTATTTCCGAGATACTGACAGGATGCAATTTTTGATCTCGCCAACTTGCCCACCAATTCTTAGACTTTTAATAGAGCACGGCGCAGACGTCTACGTCCAGAATGCATTTGAGGAGACGGCCGTGCAGTTAATACTGCATCACATCTACGTCATCTTCAAATACGCCGAAACATGCGAATACGTTGTTAAAACTTTGCGGTACTATTACATCAACTTCTGTCTCCTAGTGAAAGCGGGTTGCCCTGTATCTGATTCATACGAGATGGACCTTGATACACGGCCTCATATTGAGGACAAACAGGTAGTCAAGACATTACAAGTTCTGTCTCAAGGATTTTCTGCTCATGCGTCTGGATGTAATCAACAAGATGGGAATTTATTGAGGGAAACATACGTCGGTGCCATGACAGCAGCCGTACTCGCTGGCGTCAGACCAACTCAGGATGATGTTATTTTTGTAGATATTCTCCTTCAGGAATCAAGGACTAAAGATCAAGTACTGAATCTTTTGAGGGATACATCATCCACAGGATACACCCTGCGGCAAATATGCCAGCAAAAATTGCGGCAACTAATCAAAAGGCCACTTTTGCCGACCGTTATGTCGGAAGAATTCAAATACCCGCAGATGCTGAAAAGATGTATCTTGCTGGACCGCGACGTACCTACTGATGACTGGTGCGATAATTTTGATCCTAGTTACCCTGGTTATAAATAGTGTCGTTCTCGATATTCAGTGAGAACGAGTCGTCTGATCCAGTTGGCTTTTGGCACGTTTTCGGGGGGGCTGACACTGAAATACTGATAAATGCATCGATATCACCGTGTAGCCTTTACATGATCTGGAATAGCCCGTATAACACTTACACTTCTTACTTATATTGACTATAACTACCTTCGGAGGATAACAGTGTTTCGATTGAAACCTGATGACTGAACTTGAAATACATCATTTATTCTTTCATCCAATTCATTGATCAATTTCCCTACATCTTCACAAATAAAGAAATTTTCTGTTTAGATATCTGGAGCACTAATAACAGAGTGATGCCACAAATACTAGATATCCCACGACATCCACTTGGTTTGTACTTATTTGTCGAGAAAACACCTTGAGAAGCTTCACAATGCTTTACATTTCTTTAATAAATACCAGTACATGTACATGTAGGCATACTATATTATTTGAATTCTGTTGCATAGAAATTTTTTCCCCCGAGGAACTAGTTGATATATATATATTTGTTTATTCCTCCTGTTTAGAAGATTTACAATTGGTAACATGAAGAACAATAGATAAAGAGAATGAGACAATAATAAAATTATGAAATGAGACAGACAAGTTATGAATCAATGACAACATTCTGCCGGCCGACGCTAAATTTCGGGAACTCCGGCCACACCAACACGTACATGTACGTGACGTCGCCATTTCATTTTGTTAGTCATGATGTGCGGTTATGGCAAGCCGTTTGTACATTTATTAGAGAAACCTGGTATTTCTGAGAAAAACTTGGTATTTCGATCGAAAAACCATGTATTACGCCGAAAAACATGGTTTTACGGCGAATTACTTGGTATTTCGACAGAATTACCTTGTTTTTCGCTTAAAACATGGTATTTCAATGAAAAACTAGGTAATTCGGGCGAGAAACAAGGTTTTACGGCCGTAAGTTGATAGAACCTGGTAATTCTACCGAAAAACATGGTTTTTCGCGAATTACCTAGTTTTAAGCACGAAAGTTGGAGAAAAACAAGGTATTTCGAGAGAAACTTGGTTTTTCGAGAATTACCAGGTAATTCGATTTTCGCTGGGTTTCCCCAGTCGACCTCGTTCCCTGGTGCGGCGGGTCTGGGAACTAAACTGAGGCCGTGTGACAGAAATTGAGCCCATAGGGCCCTTTTCTGTTGTATATTTGACGAGGTCAACTGCTACTGTAATACATAAACAGGACAAATAAGCTAATATTCTGTTATTCTGCTAATGACCTCTTTCCTATGTCCGTTCCAGACGTGCCTTGGTCTTTGTTTTATGATCAAGCGCAGTGCAGCGGTACGTCGCTTTTGTAGCTTACATGTGCCTACGCATGGCTATTGCTTTATTTGTTTATCAAGACGTGAAAACGACATGATGAACGATGTGAATTTGGATGCCTCCGATCCTCCTGTATCGCTGAGGATATGTTACGCCTACATAGCAGCCAAGCAGATGAAATTGGAAATATGTATGTCAGTAGGTTCGCTTCGTTCGTTGCATTGTTTTATAATCATCTAGTCATTGAGTTGAAAACAAGACCAGGGAACGAGGTCGACTGGGGAAACCCAGCGAAAGTCGAATTACCTGGTAATTCTCGAAAAACCAAGTTTCTCTCGAAATACCTTGTTTTTCTCCAACTTTCTTGCTTAAAACTCGGTAATTCGCGAAAAACCATGTTTTTCGGTAGAATTACCAGGTTCTATCAAGATACGGCCGCAAAACCTTGTTTCTCTCCTGAATTACCTAGTTTTTCATCGAAATACCATGTTTTAAGCGAAAAACAAGGTATTTCTGTCAAAATACCAAGTAATTCGCCTTAAAACCATGTTTATTTCGGCGTAATACATGGTTTTTCGATCGAAATACCAAGTTTTTCTTAGAAATACCGTGTTTCTCTAATAAGTGTACAAACGGCTTGCCATATGCGGTACCAGGACTGATGTACTATTACATCCACATTAAAAGGTTCGGTACCAAGTATCCTAAATACCAATCAACCTGTGACAATACCACGAGTCCCATTACACATCAAACTGTAACGGTACCAAGTGTCCAATGACAAATCAAATTGTGACCTGTTGGAGCAGCCTTGAGGCTTATCCTCCCTAATATGACTGATAATACATGTACTTCATATCTTTTCTAAGTGGGGAAATACATGTATAGTGTCGTGTAAAAACGCTTGCTTATCGAACAGTTGCTAACATCGTATCTTGGTCATGTAAGAATAAATTTCATGTTTTTCTTGTCTGAATAGTAATCCATTACTATCCTTACGATTATTAATAAATATTTTTCCGATTCGGAAAATATTGAATGCATCATTGTCAAATGATTGCCAATACACAAAGAAAATTGATTCATAGATTTCGGTCCGAATCCAATAATCCGGAAGGGATATTGACCAGCGATATCTGTTTTACAGCACAAAACAAATTCTTCCCAGCTACAGTATCGTGTGAAACCTGAACGATGGTCCCTGCATTATCAATGTAGGGACCATCTTGATATCACTGGGTAGGTAGGAAATTTTTATTTCTATCTATCTATCGTCTTCCCCACTCAATTGGCACACAATTCCAGGAAAACCACTCTATCACTGCAAAATCAAGTAGTACCATCACATAGTCTATATTTGTATCCAGGTCTGAAAGGTTAGATAGTTTCAAAAAAATTAACTTATGGTGGTTTTTGAAGACTGTTTTATCCTGAAGTGATGAAGTTAAATATTTCCCCCAGTTTTTTTTTCTTTGCTTCGGGCTGGTACGATGGCTCCGTATCCAGCTCGACCACTTTGCCCTTCCTCTGATCTCTGAAGACAGTCTCCTCCCCGCCCAGCCCCTTCCCCGCCTCGCCATCCTTGCCCTTTCTTCACTCAATTTCCATTATCTGATGTAGGGACCATCAAATTTGCTGTCAAGCAAATTTCACAGTTCTAGTTTTATAAGCTTACATGTACCGTAGTTAACGATGAATCATGGCCTAGTTAGCCAGCACAGCGATCCACGCATTGAGCTTAGAACTACGCATATGTAGGTATTGATCATGATCTCTGTAGACGTCTATATCCACAGTCGATCCTGTTGTACGTAGATCAACATTCCGGAATGCCGTGGGGGCAGTGTTGGCCTACATACAGCCCTGAGATAAGTGGGTTTCATGTCGCAACATGTGGCCGACCTACATGTATTCTATAATGTCAACGGATATATTACGAACTTAGCTCGAATTAGGTCAGTCATCCGTCAGAACAACACCGTGAGAACTACATGTACGCATCGTGGATAGTGTGGCATTTTGAGCTGTCACAAACATTGATGGCAGTGCATGTGTCCGACGTATTCAAACACTGGACTCGGGTGTGAGAGGACGAATCACTGAGTGGCATGGAGTCGGAAAATACGGAGACGTCTCAGCGAATCGCAGCGTTGTTCGCGGCAATTCAGCTGGGGAACGTGGACGAGGTAACTATGACTTTGTACCGTATAGGCCTACTCCACAATGTCCAGGTATGGTAGGCCTATTCGTGCTAACGCAGTTCATGTAGCCTAGTTGTTGACTCAACTTGAGAACGCAACCTGTGTAGGGCCAAGAACGTGTTCTTCTCAACCCTCCGCTGAGTGGGGAGTCAGGAGAACACTGTTCTTGACCCGTGTTGCGTTCTGGGCGTTCGAGACTGCCGTTCTCGAGTTGAGTCAACATCTACATGAACTGGGTCAGCACGAGTGTGGTCAAGAACGAGGATTCGAATATGCCCAAAAGTAAAGATACTGTGAAAGTGTATGGAATTTTCCCCGTATGCATGGATATTCGAAGACTTGTGCAGCAACCGTAATACATGTATATGTGAGAGAGATCATGTAGTGTGCCTAACTGTGTAGGTATAGCAGCACAAAGAATCGAATAGCGCTTTGGCTGTAGTTTTTCTCTGACATGCTCAAAAGGGTGCCTCACATGTGATAAGGTCAACTCTTATCGGTTGGTTCAACCACCAGGGTTTGATATTTAATTGTCCTTTCCATTCTAGGTGGAGCAGGTGTTAAAAACGCTTGACGTCGACTTGGACGATGAAGACCCATTTCTAGATATGCATGAATATACACCGCTTGATGCGGCCATCAGTAACGGAGACTTAGCAATAACGAAGGTGCTTCTGAAAAATGGTGCCTCCCCAAAAGTGAGGGAGGACCAGTACATCCCGCCAGGTATGCATTATGCGGCCACGACAGAGATGATGGAACTGCTCCTTGAATTCGGCGCAGGTGTAGATGACACCTGTTGCTCCGCTCTTACTGCTTTGATGTTGGCAATAAGAAATGGTGATTTGGAGATCGTGCGGTATCTCCTGGACAAGGGGGCCAACATTGATCATGTCTCAAGTTGTGAAGCTATGCCATTAGGACTCAGGATGCATTTCGATTATTCGACAACGGAATTCTATGAAAGGCGAGCACCACCTTGGAGATTCAACACGCCCCTCACTGAAGCGTGCTGTTACCGACGAATTGATATTGTCAAGGAATTACTGGCTCGAGGTGTGGATGTTGACAAAATGAGCATGCCTGGAAAAACGGCGCTTATGGTTGCAGCGTATTGGGAAACCCCAGAACGTTATTTCCGAAAGACTGACAGGATGCAATTTTTGATCTCGCCAACTTGCCCACCAATTCTTAGACTTTTAATAGAGCACGGCGCAGACGTCTGCGTCCAGAATGCATTTGAGGAGACGGCCGTGCAGTTAATACTGCATCACATCTACGTCATCTTCAAATACGCCGAAACATGCGAATACGTTGTTAAAACTTTGCGGTACTATTACATCAACTTCTGTCTCCTAGTGAAAGCGGGTTGCCCTGTATCTGATTCATACGATATGGACCTTGATACACGGCCTCATATTGAGGACAAACAGGTAGTCAAGACATTACAAGTTCTGTCTCAAGGATTTTCTGCTCATGCGTCTGGATGTAATCAACAAGATGGGAATTTATTGAGGGAAACATACGTCGGTGCCATGACAGCAGCCGTACTCGCTGGCGTCAGACCAACTCAGGATGATGTTATTTTTGTAGATATTCTCCTTCAGGAATCAAGGACTAAAGATCAAGTACTGAATCTTTTGAGGGATACATCATCCACAGGATACACCCTGCGGCAAATATGCCAGCAAAAATTGCGGCAACTAATCAAAAGGCCACTTTTGCCGACCGTTACGTCGGAAGGATTCAAATACCCGCAGATGCTGAAAAGATGTATCTTGCTGGACCGCGACGTACCTACTGATGACTGGTGCGATAATTTTGATCCTAGTTACCCTGGTTATAAATAATGTCGTTCTCGATATTCAGTGAGAACGAGTGGTTGGGGGGAGGCTGACAAATGCTGATAAATGCATTGATATCTAATCTGGAATAACCCGTATAACACTTACACTTACACTTAGGCCTACTTATATTGACTGGAGCAATTTGTAAAGGAAGACTCTCAATTGTACTTTGGAAGTTTAGTTTCCCTCCAGCGTTAAGTCCTATCCTTGTGATGGGTCTGACCGTAGCGGTCATGAGGTCCCAGAATCTCATTGTCGGCTAGAAACTCTGAGAGATCGAGTTCCCACCTTGCCTCACTCCACTCAGGTGACAAATTGAACAAAAGTACCAGGGACCTTATTCACGAAGCTCCCGTAACTTACGGGAGTGCGCAAACTATTGTCCTCTTGCGGACAACCTATTGTTCACTATTAGCCTGACGAAGGATTTGCGTACCCTTACAGTTACGGGAGCTTTGTGAGTAAGGTCCCAGGTTTTTCTTGCACAATTCATAAAAATGTACACTACTAACGTACGACGGATACATGTACTGCAATGGAAGTTAATCCTTTGATTTTTTTGCAAATTAGTGGAATAACTCAATTTTCATGACATGCCAACTGTTTTTGTTAAAAAAATAAAGCATTTCATTTAGTAAATAAAACAGTGCACATACACAGGGTGCTGAACAGCTTGTTTGTTGTTCTTGATTATGTGGGAAGGACCCCATAGGGTAATTGGATGACGGGAAACATATCCTTCATTTCCGCTTCTTTTTCAAGAAATTGGACTACACAGAAAAAAATCAACTCGAGTGGAGACTCAAAGTCTCACTTTAGGGACAAAATGGTTCGAATGGTGCTTTTTGACTCAAAATGAAACAGAAAGTATTTCGGCCCGAGACAATGACACCTCGTTCCGAGAGAAAATATTTCGGGTTGAGATACTGACAGTCTCGATCTGAGAGAAAATATTTTAGGCTGAGATGTCATTGTCATTGTCTCGCGCCGAAATATTTTTTGTTTCATTTTGAGTCAACAAGTGTTTCGAACCATTTTGTCCCTAAAGTGAGACTCTGAGTCTCCACTCGAGTTGATTTTTTTTCTGTGGAGAAATGATTGCTGAATTTATTTCCATCTAATGTACTCACTCTGGGGGAAAAGTCGCATCACTTTTTGTTGAATAAAACATGTTTCAGTCATCCTTGAGATCCATTCACCTAAATCTGAACAGAGCGCTTTATGTCAGGATGAAAAAAGGTCGATTAATATACAAGGCTGCCATCAAAAACGTTTTTCAGCAATCTTACAAAGTCAGCCGATGAAATTAATTTTAGGCGTCCTTCGTAAATTAGAACAGAAGAGCTTTCTACATGTAAGATGCGGCAGTTATTTTAATGAATGAATTAATAATTAAAATTGCTATTTGGGAGATATTCTGACACTCAAACGCAGGCTAATTTCAAATTCGGGGACTGTTAATTGTTGGAACCATTCTTATGTGCCAAGACTTCAGTCATACATTTGCCAATTCATTTTCACCGAGATTCCGAAACTAATCAGTGGTGTTATCATATCCGAAGAAAAAAAAACTGATCTTAAATGAAACAATATTGATTCTATAATTCTATACTCTAAATTAATTTCTTGAACTGGAAGTAAGTGGCCTTTTTTGTGATTATCGATGATGATATCAGTAACACAGGAAATAATCTATGATATCTAATCACGGGATATCCTTTCTTAATGACTGATTATCGGTTTTAGATTTCCAATCAACGTCCCCGAGTCTTCAGTTATACATTGAATTGCAAGAGGTCCTGCCAAATTCATATTACTTTCTCTTGAATATCTAAATAAATAAAAATCGTGATAGCCCAATAATTACCTTCGGAGGATAACAGTGTTTTGATTGAAACCTGATGACTGAACTTGAAATATATCATTTACACATTGATCCAATATATTGATGGGTGCCATATTTTCCTTCAGACCTGATGAAGACCTAGTAGGGATCGAAAGTTAGTTTCAATAATACTAAGTTGATCATGAATGAAATGGCCAGGGCCATTGTGCTCACCTCTGCGACAAGTCTCCATGGTTCAGTGTGAAACTATGACTCTCATGGTGAATGTTGAAGGATCAGTACAGATAAGATGAAGCTGAACACACTAAGAAGTATTTTTATGATCTGATCAGTATTATCAGTCAATGACATAAACTCAGGTGATGGCACCCAGAAGGAGTACAATTTCTGAATACAATGAATACAAGTGGTATTTGTGAACAAACTGCTTTCCTGTCTAGGTCACAGATGTCAAAAATTCCATTTTTCAAGATGGCCACACGGGACGTTCGTTGGGACTGAAATTTCAGCAGGAATGTACAGGATACTTGCATAGATACTTGGCAGCCATGTTGAAGTCCAATTGAACCGAAATTTGGCATATAAGTAGATAGTACCAAGACACATATTTAGGCACAGTTAAAGCATCCTAGCTCCCACTATTTATGAGGTGTGGGTTGAAGTCCATTTTTCAAGATGGCTCCCTGGTGGCCATATTTGACGTCGAATCTGACTGAAATTTACCATATATTTTTATGGTACCTAGATATATATTTTGACAACGTTAAAACATCCTACCTACTCCTATTTATAAAATGTGGGTCAAAGTCCATTTTT
>NMRB01000207.1:322577-377373 GCA_002633025.1 Notospermus geniculatus
GGCGACATAAGCGAGGCTTAATGTTCCCCGATGTGACGTCCCCAACAATACATTTACGGATTAAGCGACATCATTGAGTTGGACTAAGGAGACCAAGACCCTTAATCCTGTGACAAACAATGCAGGGGGACATCAGGAGGGTGGGGGCATTAGATTCTATCACACCGGAATGAATCTGAAAATCGGTGTTTTGGCCTCAGCAACCCTGGTTTTCGGTGTTCACTGTGTTGTGTGTACGAAAAACTACTTTCTGTACTCTGTATGCTAATCTGAATCTAATCAGCTGGTTGTTTCGTAAGATACTGCGGTAGGAATAATTAAGATACCCTGGTACGGTAGGAATACGACTTTAATGACAAAAACTAGCAGAAGCACGATGGAACATCGTCACCGAGCTAATCACATCTCATTAATATTCAGAGTCTTATCCGTGTGTGTCATGAAGATGGATGGCAACTCACTTGACATGGCTGTGTCTCCCTGTCATTAATTTAGAGTTTGCATTGAATTTTCAAGGTCAGGCATACCACTGCCACTTTAATAATCAAACAATAGGGCCGTTTAGACGACCAAGCCAAAAGGACCGTTTAGACGACAGGCAAAAATCCACATGCGATTCGATCGAATCCGATTGTGGTTCAAAACTCTTGCGTGTAAACGCTACCCAGTGCGGTCCAATGTGGATTTAAAATGGTCCCGAATCCACATTGGACCACACGACCACATTCAAATCTCGTCTAAACGCAAATGAGACCCGATGCGGGTCGATCGGATCCAATCGGATTGAATCTAAACGTGGTTTTTTTGCCCTAAAAACCACTGGACCGGATGTGTTCCATTTGGGGGGGGGGCAGCGTTTACACACGGATGTTAATCTGGTCACATTCCTACATACTTCAAATGACCCTTGTGGAACTCTCCACAGCGCGGTCAGTGGAGGAAGAAAACCACATCAATGCGCATGTGCGCAGGTAGGATGAATCCGGATTCGGGTCTCATTTGCGTTTAGACGAGAATGTGGTCCAGTGTGGTCTAATCCGGTCGAATGTGGATTCAGGACCAGCAAAATCGGTGGTTCATTTTAAATCCACATTGGACCACATCTAGACCACATTGGGTAGCGTTTACACGCAAGAGTTTTGAACCACAATCGGATTCGCTCGGATTGAATGTGGATTTTTGCCTGTCATCTAAACGGCCCTATTAGCCGGGGAGACCGATGCGTTAGCTGGAAAACAGACTTTCAACCATTCACCATCTATACCCGTGTTGTTTAGCACCGGTTTTTTAAACCCAGTGATCCTGTAATGGAATTACAATAAGCTCGCAGTCACGACATTTTTTTCTGTAGTGGAGGCACAGTATAAATGCAGTCCACATTTTCTACGCAACAATCTGCAGGTGTTTCAATTCTTAGCTGGCGTATTAGCAGTTCATCATATCATGCTTATTAAACGCCAACAGAATCAGTTATATTACTGGTCTGTGTTGGGAATACTCACTTGGATTACTGTTCTTATCATTAGATTAGAAAAGGTGAGAATGACAAACGAGGCAATTTTAGGATGGATTACGGGTGCCACCAGCGGATTTGATTAGTTGCCAGTGGTTAGCGCCGTTTAAGCACGAACGTTCTTACAGATACAGTCATGTGGGATTGTCACTCGACTTTGTTTTCTGATTGAGTGAGAACTGACTTAAAGTAGCTCATCAGTTGCTTTGGAGACACGCGAAACCACTGATAACCGGTACTGTCCTTTAAGTCATTATGTCCCAAAGGGCTACCCAAGCCGTCGATTCGAACACGAGTTAAGAAAGTCACGTGGAAGTCTGATTGATGATCGACGTGACCACAACACTTTTTTTCTTTACATGTATGTAATTAAATTACTGTTGGTATCAAACTCGTGTGTTTGAACAAAAACGCGAATCGACGGCTAGGCAAGCTCTCCTAACGTACGACTTTAAGACTGTTTTAGATAAACTAACGACTAACGAATCGACGAGTTTTCTCAACACCCCGGTTCCATTCAGATTACTTCTTTTTCCTACTGGGTAGCAACCGCGAATTTCTTGGTAACAACGCCTCAGGTCAGTGGTATCCAATCAAATGGAAAGGATAAAACAACTGCTTTTTCAAAGATTATCGCCTCTAATGATGTTTGCCACAACACTCGCCGTGCTATCTCGTTTTCTCAGAAAAACGTAGATTTATTATTTACTATTTCACCGAGATCCCCTGTGTACTGGCTTTGTCATAAAAACTCCGCCATTGCACGAGGGTATTAATGACAATGCCATGCGGGATGAGATGGGTCGAGGAACAATAGAATAAGCCCCAAAGAAATTAATGTCTCCTCGTGATTATAAAAATCAACTGCATTTAAAGTAAATGGTCCCATTCCCAAATGATGGAATGGACAGCCGCTCTTTTCTCTCAGCGATGTCGTGGAGGCGTTATGTTGACGTAGATGCGCTGGAGACGATTTCTCGCCTCCGGTCGCTCCGACAGATCATAGATACCAACGGAGGTTGCCAGGTGAAACTTCAATGCCATCGCTTAAGGCGCCTATCCACGGGAGAGTTTTCTTACGCTAGTTGGCTCTCTATGGGCAACTTAACTATGAGCAGTTGCTCGTGTCATTGGTTTCACCGTAAGCTGGAAGGAAACACACAAAATGGAGACTTGCCCCTTGTGAGCCAACTTCCACGAGAAAACTCCCCGTAGATAGACGCCTTCACAGTCAGAATGAAAATGTCGGTCAGAAATTGCCTCCATTTTCCAATCAAATAATGTTTAAACGGAACTAGCTGACGGTATTTGACATTAATTAATTAACTTTAATCTCCAATTATAGCAACGTTAACGCCGTGTAGCACAGGTAAGCGTCGTAAATTGTTTTTGTTTGATTATCGCTCCATTAGCCGTTAATGGAGGGTACGTCGAGATGACGTATGTGTCAACGCGAGAATTGACTTGTGTACATTTTGGAATGAGGAGAGATCGTTGTGTCTCTGTTTGGGAGCCATTTTCACCACTTGGTTTAGTGAGGTTCAATATAGAGTGGTGTGCAAAAATATTAGAACACTTGCCATTAACTGGAAAAGGAAGCATTATTTCAATGAAATGGCCGCAATGCAACCATGAAACCATCGTTTCTTTAATGGAACCTTCAACCATACTGATGTTGCATAATGAATGTTCCAGAGACACCTGCATGATACCTTTGTCAACTTCTTGGGAACATACTGCATTTTGGAAACGTTGAATAACTCTAAGGAAACACTCCGGAATGAACTTCTGAGAGCATTGAATAACACTGGGGTTGAAACTCTTCGAAAATACAAAGACACAACGCCAGAAAGATGCGCTGCTGTGACTGCTGCCAAGGGGGCCATACTAAATATTAGAGTAAAATGTTTGAAAAAGGGACTGGACTGATAAATTCGCAGGTGAAAGAATCTCAGTACCTTTGACTTTACCTTTTGCAATGGCAGAGAAGTGAAATCCAGGCTCTGGTACCAAATAAAACATCAGTTTCTTTAGATTTGCAAAGTGTTCTAATATTTTTGCACACTACTGTTACAGTATTCATCGCTTGTTTCATACTCTCCGTACAGGACGATCTGCTTCGAAAGCGAGTCTTTTACACCTTTAGGAAAATGACCGGGCAGCATGATAACAAGCTTGCTGACACTTGGAGGCAATTTTCAAATTTCCGGCGAAGACTACAAGGTGTTGGTAACCTCCATTAACAGTCTTAGGAAGAGCACTCGCAGACCAGATAATACTGGTGGCCGCGACTGGTGCTGCGACCACTCATGGAGGTTACTTAAAGGTCACCGTTTGTCTTCCGTTAAAAAGTCAGGATGAATACAACCTCGTTCCCGGGGGTCGTTCGCTTTCTGACAATATGGCGGGCGCTTCACCAACCCCTCGAATCAGCTTTGGGTTTAACGCATTTGATTGGTTGGGAAACCGTCAAATATACCCAAGAATATACCCAAACAAAAATTTTCAAAATATTTTGGATCAAATCAAAAGGTTACCTATATATGAAGGTTTGAAGATTTTTTGTAAAAAGAATTAACAAGTCACAAATAAGTATTTTAGATTAATTATTTTGACTTGTGCTGCCACCTATACTCAGACCAAAGATCCCGGTTTAAACCCAAAGCTGATTCCAGGGGTTGGTGAAGCGCCCGCCATATTGTCATAAAGCGAACGAGCCCTGGGAACGAGGCTGGGATGAATAAGGGATGTCCATTCTTACACTAAGTAGACACTAATTCACAGTCCTTGTCCTTCACAAAGACGACCGCGGTCATCTAGCAAGTGATTGCTTAGGGATGTTGAGCCCTATTTACTTATTGACATCAACGTCAGCAGAAATATTAGCAGTGTTTTTTGTGTGGGAAACGACGGATGATATTCGTTACCATGGCAAGAGCTTAGCACAAAAATTACCTCAGCAAAAACGAAACGAATGACTTGAAATAAAGAACAACCGAATGCGGTGCGATGAGAAAGGTCGCGGTTCGGCAATTTACTTTTGGCTCTAGCTTCTGTGGATGCACTAATCGTGGGCACACGTGGTGTTCGCTTATGATCTGAATGAGAAAAATTGAGTCACAAGAATGCATCGAGTGAACTCCAGCCGGTCGTTGGTGTCAACTCCAGAAGGATCGCTTATCTATTTTTAATAACACTAAATCAGAGTCAATTGAAGAGATGGCGTCCTACGTAGCGTTGTAATACTGGCATAGAGTTTAAGAGATCACACGCTAACGATAACGTTTACGTTAACGCTACTAGTATTTCTTGCGTGTACATGTACATGTATTTCATGTACAAAAAATCGTTAACGTAAATAATATCGTTAGCGTGTGATCTCTTAAACTCCCTATTAACACGAATTCAAGAACTTTAGTAACATTTTAACGAGGTTAGCATTACCAATGTAAATGAACTCTTCTGCACGCGATATATTTTATCTAATTTTCAGACGGAAATTGTCGAACAAAATGAAAGTAATGTCATCGTTTGGCATCAACTGCTCGATGTTCGTGCCGGTAACATGTTTAAGGAGTAACAGTTCACCAAGTGCATTCCATGTTTTTTTTCAGCAACCAGTACAATATTTACCTGCCCGTTGGCAGGAGTCATTGCATCTCTTTTTAAGCGTCTCTTTTAGGAGTCAGCAAGTTGGCAAAAGTCATGACGCTTCTCTTTTTCAGCAACTTGTTTTAGTAGAAATCAGGTGAGTTAGGTCATCGCCGGTTGACTGTAGTTTCCGGAAAGTTGGAAACCTGGAAAAAGTTCGGATTTTTTAATTTAATCCGTAATTGTAATGAATGGGAGAGACAGTGTACCTAACTTAGGACGTAGTCTTTTCTAGAGTTTCAGATTGTAAAGTTCCACTTGAAAAAGACCCCGGTTGGGGTCGAAAATTCGTGAATTCTGGAGATTGACTTCTTGCTTATTATAACTTAGGACGTAAGTATGTTTCCCTGCTTAGGTGGTGACCCCCTTTAGATCCTGTTACATAATCACAATGAAATTTATCAAAAAATCAAAATTCCGAACTTTCCAGGTTTCCAACTTTCCGGAAACTACAGTCACCCGGTCATCGCCTCTCTTTTCATGAATATTTGAGGAGAGACCAATCTGCGTAGATACTTGGAAGGCACTTCAAAACCACGAGTATTTTTCATACGCTCTACACGACGTGAATTCAAGTGGTGTTAACGCACCTGCGTTCAATACCATCAAGAAGCAACATCCTTTTTAATTTCGCTGTCACAATCGGTGATTCTTTCTTTACTACGTACATGTATAAGAAGTCGGTAAATGGTCTACAAGACTGATTTTTCCTTACTCACATCGCCAATCCTGTTCATATACATTATTGTATAAGCTGGCTATAATTGTCTGAACCATTATGATTAGATTATTGCTTTGGGTGTTGAAGTCTCCTGACTAAACACCCTTGCGATACATCTGATTCTGATGGTTCCTAGTCATTAGTTTTGCTTCTAAGAGTTAGCTCATTTTCAAGGGGGCCGATGATACGGTGTACAATTAGTAATATCATGGCTACAAAGCCTGATGAAAGGATCTAACTTCATCATCCTTTTATACCTTTTGCCCATGAGATAGAGCATCATATCGTTACGACTTTAAAAAGAAGCGTATCATATACCACCTACCTCAGGCTAATAACTACCCCCCCCCCCCGGCAGTATAGAGACCCGTGTGGTGTTAAAGTAACTGTTGATGGTTATGGGACGAAACATTACCCTAGCAAGAGGACAGTGTCATTCATCATATTCATAGCATTCATTTTGGTAATGAGGGATTTTGTTGGTCAAGGAGCAATAACAGAAGATTCCATGATTTTATCATATATGAAGGAACGCAATCACCTTTCTTAATGGATTTCATATCATCACTAGACATACCACTCAGACACAGACAAAGAATCCTTGAAGACATTGTCACGTTTACGATTTCATCAACCTTCCATTCCATTATCTCTTGGTTATTTAGGGTGTCTTTATGAAGGCGGTGAAAGAGGAAGATGTGACTAATTACTCTTAATACTGTATGTAATTGCTGGAGATACTAAAAGTTGATAACACTTTCTATGAAATGGTTACACCATCTCAGAAACATCTACATGTATTGAAGTCATGTTGTAATCGGTTGGACGTGAGAAGTATTTAAGAAAAGGACTGAATTGCATGTGTCGTGTGTTGCTGAAGTTGGATTACATCTAGGCGAGGTTATTGAATTTCCCGCTTCTGAGCTACATGCACTGTCAGTGCAGTAAATAATCGGTACTTGCGCCATTTTGCATGTCACGAAAACCGAGTTACCTTGGCTGCCTCTTGACCGATTTGGAAGCTGACTTTAGGGCTTTTTATGATGAAACATGTGTAAGACAAGGTGATATGGAGTCTATGGTCTTTATCGACCTTCCCAGAGGTGGATTATAAAATTAGATGGTACATGTATTTCTGGCGGGTGAAATTTCCGGAAGATTTCTTGGAATTTAAGGGAACAGCTCAATAAGACAGGTAATTTTACGTCACACAATTAACCGAAGACACCCCATCCCCTTCACTTTGATTTACGAGTTAATCATTCTATCAAATGTCACATGTATTCAACACTGCGCGACCACAATGTAGATTACCAGCGAATATGTCACAGGGATATTATTTGAGCGGGTTCTATTAGTTGTGCTTATCAAAACTGTTTTTTTAGGTTATTGCATATTTGAGTTTTCCAATTGCTGTAGCCCAGTATTTCACCACCGTTATCTTACAATAAATCGACAGAGTCAGAAGTACATGTACAAACATGTAGTCTAACAATTGACATAGTCTCGAGTTCGTCTGATAACGACTGACTACAAAATCATCACGTGACTGTATGCATCTTTTTTCACTTTTTTCAAAGGAATTGATGAATGTAATACATGTACTTCTATATGAACTCATTTGCGATAACCACTTGTGTTAATAGTTAATTAAATGACTTCGATTTTTCCATCAACGGTTCCCCACCTCTATCCTGCAAATCGCTTGCCATCTTACCAGCTCAAAACCAATCCAAAGAACGCATGACTAAAGATTTATCTGATCCACCTGTCGCTTCTTAAATCATATTCTTGCTTTTCTCTTTCCAGTTGACTACACCCATGGCTGTGAAGGCAAAGTCACATATGCTAATGTGGAAAGCATATATGTAGTTCTCGCCGTTGATTGATGGTGTCATGGTGCACGACATCCTGATAGATTCTGAGGGGTCAACTCCTGTCCAATGTAGATTGGTCTCAATCTACATACTAATGCTGACAGATTATACAAAAGGAAAGGTGATCAGCCTGTAACTTCAAGAAGCTCTGTGGCTGTGTCGGATCTTAGTTTGAAAAGTAGCACTGACGTCATGGATTCCGCGTGGATTCCTTACTGTTATTACAAAAAAATTAAGACTAATTGGTAAGGATTACTTTTTCTTAAAGATAATGTATCACGGATATTTTCGCAGGCCACGAAATTCATTGTTTTTTTTACATTTTGTTTGTTTATGTCCAGGCTTTCTTTGTCTTGTGAGTAATTTTTTGGTGGCATGCCCCTCTAGAAATTCTGTTGATTCCAAAAGTATTCATTTTGGTGGTTGGCATGTCCCAAAAGTCCAAAATAACATAATGTAAACATCCATGTTTACAAACATTGAATGTAAACAATGAACTCGTGATACATTTTCTTTAAGATGAGCATAGAGTGTAAGGTTCTTTTCAATTTTGAACATAGTCCAAATGTATTATGATAATCACAACTGCATACTGACCACAGCAAATGCAGCCCCAACTTCAATTTCTTTCGCCCAAGATTAAATGATGCAGGGAAAATATTCGAACTCAAATACGAAATGTACGGATACCGTGTAACGTTGAAGTGTGATCATCCTTGCTTTAAACAGATCATTTGCAACACAACGCAACTTGACAATGAAATTTTACACAAATTTGTATAATTGCACTTTCCTTGCGGAACTGCAACTAATGGAATTTAATGCCAATCGAATTAAAAGTCGAAGATAATTTCCAGGGAGGTGTGATCGATTGTAATTTGATAAAACACTCGGGGATATTTTTACCAGATTAAAGTTTATAAAGGTCAGGTCAAGGTCAGAGGATTTACGAAATTCTGTCTCGTATTACATGCAATTATGTTGTCCCTTCNCAATTCATGGTTTCGTCACGTATCTAAACACTTGATGCAGGCATTCAATAAAGGAATTCGTATCAAGTATCATTTGTAAGTCATGAGACGTAATTTTGACTGGGATTGCATGAAACAACCGATGAATGAAAAATACACCTTTCGAAGTCTGTAAATGTGTAATTTGTCGAACAGCGTGCAGATACGACACGGGGTATAGTTCGATCAAAATGGCAACATATCATACGTGAGATATCATGGAATCTATTCCGACTTGCTGAGCCTAGAAAAATAAGTAACGATGCTTTTCAGCCGAATTAATTCAAAATCAGGTCACAAACGATCAATCCACCATATGCCAACAGGACGCTCAAAGACATATTCCTTGGTAGGCCTACTTCAAACACCTGGCTGGATATCGAAGCCTCCTTTTTCTCAAACCCCTTTTTGAAGGGAGACTCCACTCATTGTAAACTTTTGAATTTTTATCAATCCATGGAGACTATTGCCATGAGAGGTGATGTCACTAGTGTCCACAAGCTAAAGACCTTTATTGTAGTGAATGACCTAATACTGTGATTGCCTAGGCCTATTGGTTGTACCTTCATAAATATGCACTCAACACAAATGACATCACATGTGCTGTGCAATGGTCCCCTTGGGATGCAATAAAAATGCTTAAAATGGTGAGTTTGTTGATTTTTAAGAAAATGACATGTTGCAGTTATCAATGAATTTGAACGTATCTTGGAGGAATTATGTATGTATTAACGATATTTCAAAAATTCAAAATTTTTACACAATGAACGGAGTCTCACTTTAAGGATAGGAATCCATCATTTCTCGAACGTTCTTTAATCACAGGGTTATCTCTTTGGCCAGCGATAGTTTCACCCTAATTCCGGCGAGGTCGTCATCTACATGTATGATTGTCACATGTGAATGTTACAAGAAAGCAACAGTTGATAGAACTCTAGTGCAAAATGATACGTACGATTTTTAACAACGCTCTTCTTGTTTCACGCTCTTCTTTTTTACGCACTATAGTCATTACATTTCCCATGCCCTGGGAAAACAAGCTATAAAGCTTTCCACTTTAAGTTTGCACACATGATCATTGATTTTTACTGTACGCAGTGGTTTCAATGTGTAGAATAGGTAAATACTTTACAAGAAAGCAACAGTTGATAGAACTCTAGTGCAAAATGATACGTACGATTTTTAACAACGCTCTTCTTGTTTCACGCTCTTCTTTTTTACGCACAATAGTCATTACATTTCCCATGCCATGCCCTGGGAAAACAAGCTATAAAGCTTTCCACTTTAAGTTTGCACACATGATCATTGATTTTTACTGTACGCAGTGGTTTCAATGTGTAGAATAGGTAAATACTTTTTCCATTGTTTAGACTTAGTCGTATTTTTTATCAGCTATTTTTCTTTACCTATGCCAATGTGACGATCATCCTCAGAATCCGCAACTACTCTTTTCATTGCTAGAGTATTAGTTAGTCGTGTGTTTTTTTTTCAATTACAACTTGACCTATGCCAATGTGACGATATTATGTCATCTGTTCTTCTCTTGTGATTCTAACTGATATTTCCACTTTTATCACACCTGATATCTTCATGTCATAGCATCATATATTAAACATGCCATAATTTATAAAACTTTTTAATTCAGCTTAATCACGCTTCCTTCTATTTATCTTCTACTGATTCCCTCCTTTTGGTTTTTGGAGTGTGCAGTTTGCAGCTCTCTTGCCTCTTTTGTCTCTTCTTTCCATACGTTTACTCACCAATTACACAAGCCATAATTTATATGACTCTTCTCCAAATCACACGTGTACTAATCATACTCTGTTTCTGTTTTACAGGTCTTCAATTAGCTCCAGCACTCAACAATGGGGCTTTGTTTCTATTCAACTATTATTTCCACACCTCCTGTCTGCACAGGGTTTCTTTATTTCAGATTTACTTGTAATGTTGGGTCCATCTCATTACACTTCTGATAGCTCGACTTGAAAGTGCCAGCCTGAAGAAGACCCCGGTTGGGATCGAAAATTTGCTAAGATTCTGGAAATTGACTTCCTGTTTATCATCTTTATCACACCTGGATGACATTTGGCATATTTCAAACAAAACGCATTGTTATATACACATTTCATTTACCTTACCACGAATCCTGCTAATACTTTTAAGAATACATGTAACTCATGACGTTCTTGTCGGGTATGTCATACATGTATAAGGCTAT
Organism: Notospermus geniculatus; assembly: GCA_002633025.1. Classification (NCBI taxonomy): domain Eukaryota; kingdom Metazoa; phylum Nemertea; class Pilidiophora; order Heteronemertea; family Lineidae; genus Notospermus; species Notospermus geniculatus. The sequence continues at coordinate 333,568 of NMRB01000207.1, forward strand.
AATTAAGAGTCTTTGTTCAACGGGAGATCACAAAAACACATTTACTAAAGAGCAGCGTTGTGCCCTGAAACGGAAGCCGACCACAAGCCACACCGGTTGTTACATTCAGAGCGGAAGTACTCCCTGTTTATCTGAGGTACCTGTCTAACAGCTCCAAAGGCCATTATCCCTGACAGATGACAGGTTTTCATTGGGTAAACCTGTTTCGAAAAGTGCAAGGTAACTTTTGCATTCGAATAGGATGACGCATTGGAAGAATTAGAAAGTAGAAGAAATTTTAAGCAGCTAAACCTTTGACAAATCTAAGGCTTGTATTTTCCACTAGTTGCATTTTGTTGAACATTCCAAAGCAATGGAGTTGGCATTTGGTTTTTAAACAGCATAAACAGGAATATTATCTCCTGGAAAATGTACAGCTACAGTACATGTATTGCCAGATGAACAAAGAAAGGTAATATCCGTACTGGATTGAACAAAATGCACACCCTTTTACTTGTATATTGGGCCGATTTTTAAACGATGGCTAAAGATAACCATCGGGTTTCATTAACCCTCAGTTGACAAACTGTTTGTTAATTGAAGTAAATTTTTCGATTTTATGAATCGTTGATAGCCGGACATTCTAAAAGTCAAAATGTTTACTTTGGTTAATTCACGGTTTGTCAGAAAAGCCAATGGTTAAACCACGGTTTACCTTAACTATCGTTTAAAAAATCTGCCCATTGTGGTTCAACACGATTTTGGTCCCTAGTCATATCGGCCTCCAATGGATTACATTTATTACAAGGTGTCTTTAAGAAACAACCCGCACAAATAGGTACATGTAAGAACTTTCTTATACCCGTTACAAATAGTGTTCCACGTAACCGGTTTAATTTAAAAGCCATTGTTCTCGGCCCGTAATGGCTACGAGTATTTGCCTAACTGTAATGCTCAGATAACGGCGTACGCGCATACCCAGAGGACGCGAAGTTTTACAGGGAAGCATTTATAATTTCAGATCTGCTGAATTATGCATAACAATTCATTATCAACAGTAAAGATACATGTAACATTTTCTTCTTTAATTGACATAGCCTGATTGATGAGAAGACCGTAGACCGTTAGTTGATCTATTTTTCTCTATCTATTTTAAGACTATCAATTATTAACCAAAAGCGAATAGTTCTATTGTTTCAGTACTTTATCGATAATAATCTCATTTTTAATTCAAAAGGAATCGGGTTATACCATTTGGAAAAACAATTTCCAAACTTGCGGTAGTACCCTGCCCCCCTCCTCAGATGCAAATATCTGTGTGGTTCAGTGATCTTGGAAACATGTGCAGGTAAAATTGAAGTATAGTGCTGAACGTACATTTTTTCACATAGCGCATAAATCCCTCCCAACTGGCTGAAGATAAACTACTAGAATGAAAAACCAATATATATGCCATCTTCAAATAAAAAAACAGACATGGCAATATGAAGAAAGTAGTACAGATCCTTGCTAGTTAACGTTTGCAAATTGGAAATCCTAATCCGAATATTCGACATTAAATCGAAATTATTCAAATAAAGGTTTTGTTTCGATGACCCACTCAGTCTGTTCTCTGATCATAATGCGAGATATTATTGTTTGATCAGGAGTGGAATGGTTTTAAACTCCAGCACTTCAGTATCGGAAATTTAACACCTGATGTTACACACTTGGTGTAGTTTTTTCTTTCATGTAATATCAGGTTAGGTATAAATTTACATTTGCTTTCACTGGTGAGCAATTGAAACACCGATATTCCTCAGAGTGGTAGGTTAGCCCTAACTGGAACAAAATGGTAACATATGAGGTTAAACCAACAAACTTCATTCATGATGGATAGTTGAGACGTGAAGTACTCTTTTAGTGGTAGGAACATTTGACTCCATGGCAGATGATTTCAAAACTAAATTGCACAAAAGCCTGTGAACTAACATCATTTTGATTTTAGTATCGTTTACTTGCGGTATCAGGAAGCGAAATGGCAGAAGCAGGTGCAGATTTGAAAAGTATACGATGAGAGATACATCAAACGTTTAGTTCTTGAAGAATGACCCATTATCAGGCGAAGGTGTAAAGTGGGGAAAAGAGCCTCGAAACAGTTTCGTACGATCATCCATTAAGGACAACTGAGTGAAATGTGCCAGATATTGCTGCCGTCAAAGTTTCTAATAATGTGCACTGAGCGACGTGGAAATTAATCAAAACCTTTTAGAATTCAGTTATCTTTGAATAAAAGTGTAACACTAAGGCTAAAGTATTTTTAGAAATGGAGTTTGCCAGCAGAATTACGAGGAAATAAAGACGGAACCCAGAGGAAATATTGATCTCTGCCTTAATGAATTCTTTAGAAATTACTCAGTAGTGTCTTTAGACATTCTTGCTTTGTTCTCAGAATTTCTTAAACTGATTTCAGTTTTAAGATACTCTGCTATAATATACACCACATGATGTACATTCATATTGCTAATGGTTTACTAGGTTATTTCTAGTCGTGGTCGAATTTGAAAAACTGGTACTGGAATGGCGACTTTTACCAGCAGGAAGATGAATGGTCCCGGATTCCTAATTTGCTGAGATTGATCTACTAGGCACGTGCTATTTAGGAAATTCTAGTCGGGTCATAAATCATGCCAGTAATTCTGAAACATATATGACTATATGACATGATAAGCCAGCTATCAATACGTTGAGGACAATCAATTCGTAATATATCACTATGGGTTCCTTGGAGATTTACAGAGTTTTCAAATTGACTTCACAGACTCCAGGCTCCGGGACTCCGGGCTTGGCCAAGATATCCGGAGGAAAGGTCCAGACATCCACTTTGGAGGCCAGAAAAACGGTCAAATTGGCTGCTTTGTTTAACTTGTATCAGCATTTCTAGTTTTTTTCTTTGATGAGCATGTATGAAAGTCGAAATGTGCTGTTTAAAGTATGCAAAAAATGGGATGAAAATAAGTAGCCTATACATGTACAATTTTTATGGAAAGGGCAGGAATAAGGAATCAATGATAAAAAATTGTGTTGATTGTGATTACTCGCACCCTCCCCCACAAAAAGCTGATCAGCTTATTTAACGCCCTGTCTAGTTTATAAACCGTGGGCGATGACATAAAAGTCTCCTTTTCCAATTACATAGTTGCATACAACAAAATATCAATATTCAAAGGGGAGACTATCAATATTCAAAGGGAAGACTTTCAAAAATTAAAGTACAGTACATGTACATGTACATGTAAATCTGTTCTTATCAAACAGACTAAAGTGAAGAAGTTAATTATTGTCAAATTCAAACACTTACATTGTACACTTTTTCATCCAATTAATTTGAAACCTGAGGAAGGAATGCCCAAGAACCGAGAAAAATGGTTTTATTTTCTTCCGCCCTCACACGCTGTAAGCTCGTAAACATCCATAAAGACCTCTCGCACAATAGATGTAATGGGATAACTTCAGAAAGTAGAATACGGAACGAGAAGTTTTGCTAATCTGTACCTGAATTAAGGCAAAATGATTCAGTTTACTTAGTTCATCTACTGACGAATGTACTTTGACTCTCTCCACCCAGTTTAGGTTGTTCGTCCTTTTCTTTTCAATTTGAGGGTAGACCTGCCACAAATTACAAGTGGCATGGTTTCAATCATCTTTTGATGATGATAAATGATAATCACAAGATATTGATTTCCACCCGATCAGAGAAATGCGTGCAGAAATACTAAACCTGTGGTATTCATTATTTTTGAAAACTGATGTGTGGCAATCAATTCCGAATGCCCGTGAGGTTCGTCACAGGAGTCATTCCTTTTGAACCAAAAAAAGTGAATTTTATTAGGCGTTGCGACGTGTAATTATATGATAGCCGTTTCGGAATTTCAGAAAAACCTCTTTTGTTTCATGAGTACATTGGGCGTGGTATGGAGGATGGGAACCGGATTAACGCCTACGGCGATAAACTTTAAGATTTAATTATAACATTTCACCCGCAAAGTATCACTTTTTTTAATTAAAGTTTTTAGAAGTTATCATTTGTGTCAGCAACACTTCGGGCCAAACTTCTCAACAAAACGGAACTGCACCTGATATTCGATCGTTTCATAATGTAATGGTACAGGTCATTTTTCTGTTTCATGGTGATTTTAGATCGCAAGTAAATCGATGAACGATGTAATATGAATTCGGTTCCAACGGACAGAGAAATTGATCGTGATAATACATGTATTTCACCCGAAGATGATAATAATATGCCGAAGTAAGTTAGAAAGATAATAATTATTTGTGTGTGAATAAAAAAAATTGAATTATCTTAATGCATGACCATCATGTGCCAATTGTCAATTTATCCATAATCAACCGACGACCGAAATAAATATCATGTACATGTAAGTACATGTCAATATGTACATAACGCAGTGACGGCACTGGTAATTTCCTTCCACCAGCACCAGGACTTTACTTTTTAAATACGGTACGGTTTGATAGGGAGATAATAGGGAGGTTTAGAAATCAAACGATAAACGTAAACTTTATGACAACGTTATTTTCATACTACACATTAACCAGATTTTATATTGTATTTTCGGTACAAAAATAACGCTGTCGTTAACGTTCACGTTTATCGTTTGATTTCCAAACCTCCCTATTTATTTATCTCATACATGAGCTGAAAATATGCAAATCATCACCGCAGCAAAAATCGTATATTTCACGCATTAGGGTTTCGGGCAGGCGACATCAAATATTAGGGAGGTTTATAAATCAAACGATAAACGTAAACTTTACGACAACGTTATTTTTCATACTACACATTCACCAGGTTTTATACTACATTTTCGGTACAAAAATAACGTTGTCGTTAACGTTACGTTCATCGTTTGATTTGTAAACCTCCGTATTAACGTGATTCTGACGGAGAATTGAAGCATTAAGAGAAGACACATGCAGACTGTCTTTGCTTTGTAAAGAATGAGATGAATCAATAAGTCGTATTCCCTTCTTTTTAGCCAGTAAAATTTTATACTGCGGCAACTCATTGTTTCTATATCACACACATTTCGATTTTCTTCTCTTTCATATAAATTATATATTCGTTGACAACGACGTTGATGGCTATTGATCGAGTTCGCGGTCCTTAACTCTTGTTCACAATGAAATATTTAACCACAGGAAACTAAGGGTGACATTTCATATTGGGCAGGACTTAATTATTCAGGTCCTTATCTCCGGATGCCACGATCACTATCATTTTGTGGGACGTCACCATGGTGGATATTATATGGCTTTTATTTTATCACGATACAATCAAGACAAGTGAGACATTATACTTTTTTGACCGAACACATCAGCAAATGGGGCGTTTCATTAGCGTTGTACAATAATACAAACTCCAAAGCTAACCTTACACCTAACCCTGGACCTAACAATTGGAGGGCGAATTTGGAAAGGGCGACAGTGGAAGGCATCATTGGCCAAATCAGGAATGAATTATTATCAATATTAATCATATTAAATTTAAACTTATTTAAATCGTATTAAAGTTAAAACTTCTTCAATTAATAATACGATACGTGTATACAAAAGTTACATATCTTTATAATGTACTGTTCCGTGAGTTTTATAGATTTATAGACATACTTACATGTAAGAGTTTTTATGAAATAGATAGTTGGCAATAAAAATTCAATCATACCGATATCTGCCAGCGACTTTAGAATAAATGCAATCCAAACTTTCTGAATGAATATTCACCTTTCTTTTGACTGACCTACATGTAGTTATCGTAATATTCTGAGCGATAACTGCTTTATCAGCTCCCCACCCCTCCCATCCCTACCTAAACACCAGTCGAGTGGGTAATTTCATTGTCATGCTTTGCCGCTCAGATCAGTTACTGCTGAGAGTTGTCTCCCTAGCCCAGCCACCCTTTGTTAACGCGAGGAAATTATCTTTCGTTATAATCAACCAAGTGCGTGGATTTTAACGATGGAAGAATAAAACTGAAGAACTTCGTCAAAAATGTTGCTGTACTCGACGCAAGGTATGATCGATTTTCAGCATAGACATTTCCTTTTTTGCAGTTGATGCATAATGTCTTTTAATTTGCAATGATGTTCTTTAACTCCATGTAACAAGGAAAATAAATGCGATTTACAAAATTCATATAAAATTTCGAATCAACTTCAAAATTGATGCATTGATAAATTCATATAAAATTCCTTATCTGTGTCAAACATTCTTGATACACTGAGAAATTCATATAAGTAACAGGTTATTGTATCCGAACATCATCTACGGAACAATGTAGGTCTGACAATACGAACATCATTCTTGAGCCGTTGTTGCTGAACCCAAACAAACCTTGCCATTTGACGAGCATGACAAATACACAAGCACCACACAAGCACATTCACCACAGAATTAACTAGGATTTTCACAAAACGTTTACCTTTCAGATTTCGAACTGTTCGTACTCTTTCAACCCACTTACAGATGGGATTGACCATTTCACAGTGTATTCGTACCGAACTGTTACCCACATCAATAATTAAACTTCAAAACTATGTGACAACTAAATTGTTTTTATGGTAAATGTGATTTTTGTCCCAACTCATTTTAGGTCATTTCTACTTTACCTTTTGTTCGAAATTTCAAGTGTCGCATTAAAATTGCATAAGGCGGGTACTGAATATATATTTGATCATATGGCTAATTTAAAACCAGTTAAAAGAACGAGACCAATTAGTCATTCAAAAGGCTGTGTATTCATACCTAACTGTTCCCACGACCATAATAAAATTTCAAAACTACGTGACAACTTTATTGAGAATCTTCGCCTCAGCACACAAAGTTTATATTTACACATATTTGGTAGAACACTTAATGTATTCCGTTTCCCTTTTTCCACCTGACAGGTACAAAGAGCAAAACTGCGTTGTTGACAACAACGCACGAAAAGTTCATGAAAAAACACAAGTCGCCTGCTTCCGAGCACTTCAGCAGGCGGCGATTGGAAAATGAAAACATTTGACAGGCAATTGACAGAAAAATACCCTTTCCATTAAACACTCTAGCACGTGAAAGCGAAGTGCAATAGACATGACAGAATGTGAATTGTTGTCTGGTTGCCTGGCTGCAGTTTTCTGATTTCAAATGGAGTTTTGTCCTAGGGTTAGCATGAATGGAGCAATCACCTCCTCGACTCTGAAACAGCGACTCCTTGCAAACTTGAAAAATGTCATCTGTATGTCATGAAACAATGCCCGATGTATACACGAATAAAGGACTGAAAGCATTGTTCTTCATAATCACATGTCATTTCACCTATTACCTTTTGAAAAGTACAAATACTTATTCATGAGTGAATCCAGTAACGCAGTGTCTAACTTCAATGGAATTCTAGCATTAACAAAAATGTAGTGATTTCTGAGGAGTGGCGCTTCAATCTAAGATCCTATAAAATCACATTTAGGCCACAGCATACATGTACGTTGAAACAACATGATAGTGTGTTAAAAAGTTTCCCAGACACACTGCCAGCCTCGTCAGGCATCGGCTGCGTCCCACATGCACAGCCTACCAATTACATGTACCATGAACATCGGGGCCTATATTCAAAAAACCCTTGCTATCTCATTTGGTTGCTAGTTGTGTACATTGGTCTGTACAAACTGGCACTTTAAAAAGCAAGTAACTAAGCCTAGCTAGGTTTTATGAAAATGAGTCCAGGACTTTTCCCTTACCGGGAAAAAATTCATAAACAACGGCCCTGTTTGGGTACAGCGATAACCTCTGTTGACGTCAAGTATTCCCCAGACTGACTTATCTTTCATCCCGAATGAACACAGTAGGCAAAATATTTAGGAAAGGTGTTCTTGACAGGAAAGCAGCAGGTGTTTCATGGTCTCATGAACGAAGTATGTTTATTACTCTCTCTGTAGTCGCCTAAAGCTGGCAACACATTTACGAAGTCATCTAGATCACTGACATGCACCCAGGCATCTTGCAGGCAGATAGAAATTCATGTTTATGAGGTTATCTCACTGACGTGCAAAGCTGTTACCACACATACAAATTAAGTGAAATTGGAAATCTTGTCTGTGAACCGTGACGCGGAGATGAGCTACCTAGACTTTGTCTCACAGATATAGGCCCTCAGAGATCATCGGCCTTTCAGTATGCGAGCCACCAGCTTCGATCTACCGACAAGATGCACAGTAGGCCTACATGTAGGCTACATAACATCTTGACTACCAAGGGTTGTGACATCACTCCGCCCTCCGACTACGCTCACTTCTAGGCAATACACGTGGAGATCCAGGATGGGTACATAAAATTAGACATCACGACTACTGAATATACATGTACATGTAGCCTACATGTACATGTACACAGCCAAGGCCCGTGCAGTAATATGCTGTTTTCTGACACGCTTTTGTCATCTGAATATCGTAGGCTGGCTATCGTCAAGGCCCGCTTTTGTACACAAGAGCCACACTCATGTTCACAAATCGTATAATTCAAGGACATTCAACGTCAATATTGAATCTTTAAAAGAGCTCAAGTGCACTGTAACAAAAGAAAGATACTTACCTTCGTTCGAAGAGGACTACTTTGACGCTGTAGGAACAAGAGACTCTACTCGAAGACGTGCACATCCAATATGTTCAAGGCTACTGGACTGAAGAGCCTGCACTGATTCCTCGACTACCGTGCAATACCGTTGGGTATACGTTACCGGTTGATAAAAGGAGCGACTATCATCTGCTCAACATTTTTTGACGTAATCCTAACGATATGCACTATAAAACGATACGAAAGTAACTCGCTGTCACGTCCACTGAGACACATTAATATCCGATCCACTTTCCATGTATAGCCACCATCTTGAACCCCCATCAGCTCAATACATGCACGGAAAGCTAGTTGAACAGAAAACGATATGCTATACTATGTTTTACATGTATACCGTTTTCTTCACGACTGCTGGGGCAAGTATCTGCAGCTATCCGTGTCTCGTGGAGAACTCCACTTATGTAACCCCTTCTGGTTACGTGAGTCGACAGCTCTGCAATCGACTTGAAAAAAGCGCCAAACTGTAGCCTACAGATACAGATGCAAACTAAATGTACTGCACTCATCCACAGAAGAGATACACGTACATGTGGTCCAACTACCGAATTTGCTGACCACTGCCTAGTAGTTTACCCTCTTTTCCGAAACCGGTGCAAATGCCAGTTTTATCAGATGGAAATAATGGCTTTTCATGGATACCATACTGGACAGAAGCTAACAGAAACAGCTAAAGCTACCGTTGTTAACCAGAATGAATGAATAAAGCTAAAAGTTTTCGGCAGTGCAGCTTTAGGATTGGCCGTCGTAGTCCGTTAGCAGGGCACGTTCCGTAACCGCTGGGACTATTGACTGACACTTAGTACAATATTCCTCTAGGTCAGATGACCTATGACATCAAGTTTCGGTCCGATTCGGTTCTTGGCTTGGCCACCAGGTGGCCAAAACGAAAAACACAAAAAGTGCAGTAACTCCTGAACTAATGGCTGGATCATCTCCAAATGTTTTAGGGCCTATCATAGATGCATGAGGATACGTGACATATGTAATGAGTTTTTTATTTGACCTGCTTTTCAAGGTCCCAGAGGTCTAATTCCAAATGCCAAATTTTGACCATGATCATTTTACCGTGGAACATTTCGACTTAACGTTTGTGAGGAAAGCGCATGGTCTATGGACCATTTCATTTGTTCCGGCCGGTCAAAAATAACTATTCCCTTCTTGGGATAAAGCAAAGTCACAGGAGGCCAATGTAGCTATAATGATGATGATGATGATGATAACTACCCTTGTTAACCTGCAACAAGTCAGAATCGAACGCTAGTGTAATGCTCAAATGAGGTTCCTATCATCACCCTGATGAGTGCTAGCAGTGCAGTGCTGTTTATTTTATAATCACACATTGGGGTACGATGTACATGTAGCAGGGGTTTGTAAACGTTCATCACTCCGGCGACTAGTTGTATCCAGTTTCGTTCAGTCGCTGCGATGTACGCTGGCTTGCGACTGATCAGTGCCAGTTTTCTGAAGGAAATCGAGTCTCAACGCCCCTGATTTACCTGAGTAGCTGCCAGTCTCAATTGCGATTTACGCGGTCAGGATATGACGACTGAGTGCAGCCTCCCAGTTTTACCGAGTTGCTGATTTGCGATGTGCGCGCAGCGAGTACATCACATCAGCAGCGACTGATCCGATCAGTTGCTTTTTGTCGCAAGGCTTTAAAATGTCGAATGATACATATTATATCATCTCCTTCTGGGTGGACAAACGCACAGGACAAATATGCAAAGTACAGAATCGAGGAAAACGTTCATGTACATTATTCGGCCTCGTCGATCAGATCCGTCTTTGAAGAAGCTGTTTCATAGCTATACCGCGTAACGAAAACAGAAATCAATGCTATGCTTTTAATGAAACGGCAGAATTTAAAAAGCTTCCTATTTGTTACACACTGAAAAGCCACGGTGCACTCGAGAATAAAAATGATGGATAAAAAGGTAACTTACCTTGGAGATATCGAATAGTAGGGCACATAAATGGTCCAAATATGAAATTCTTCAAAAGTACTCCAATTAATGTAAACGGCATGCACAATACCACTAGCAATAAGTCACTAATGGATAGGTTTAGGAGTAGGACGTTAGTAACGGTTCTCATCCTTTTATTTTGAATCAGAGTGACGATCACGAGCGAGTTGCCCACCACGGCGAGGAAAAAAATGATCGAGTAGAGAGTTATGAGTAACTCGTTGCTGAGTTGCGGTGGCCGGTAGAATAGCTTGTGAGTGTTGTTGGTTTCAGTGTCGTTCGGCCATTCACTGCTCATGTCTTCCTCATCGTAAAGCGGTGTCGTGTTGCTCAAAAGCGGTATTTCTCCGGGTGATATCAAGTTTGCCATGTTGGAATCAGGTTATCTGAAAAGAAAGAATATAGGAAAAAGACAATCAAAAGATCTTCGCATTCGTTTTTACCTTCAAAACGTTTTTCCTTTAATCTTTTAGTCGCTGTATTTTGCATGCTGTGTTTCTGATAACCCACTTCGCTTTATATAGCCTACAAACAGCCCGATATGCCGTCGGATTATCCCGTTTACTAATTCCATTTGATTTTCATGGCGATGTCGTTACGCCATGTGGATCAAAGAAACATTAATAGGTAACGCCGTTATCGGTTTAGTTCGAGTTGTAAAAAGTAGTAACTGGCTCTGGAATGATTAACCGAAGCGTTGAGACAAAAGAATAGGTAAAAAATATTCCAGCTCCAAAAATAGCGAGCAGTTCGTGCAAGGCAGATTATATGACTTATTGAGCCATAGGTTGCCCCGTTCCCAGTGACTGGTAATGTTTTGAATATTGCCGAATTTTCAGATACGAAAGTTGAAATTAGTTATTGTGTACATCAAGGGAGTTTCAGTGGCTATCTTCCCGGACTGCTTGAAAAATATCGAAGATGCCAGGGTATAAAGTTTCGTTTTGACCAGGAAGAGAAATTTTCTTAAAATGACATGACATTTTGTCTGATTTTTCGGGCGATATTTCTCAAAATGGGAAAACTTTTTTTCTCCCAATTTGAGAAATTGAAAAATCCGCGCAAAATTCCAAAAATTTCCCACTTCTATTTTCCACTTTTATTTCTTACTCCCGTGTATGCTTCCATCCACCGGGAAAAGAATGCCGAATCAAGAGAAAACTGTGCATTCAGGGCTGACTCTGTCTTCATATTTCATTAGGGTTTATGTTCGTGCAAGAAATAATGAAATCGTAGTGTACTGCCGAGAATGCGTTACTTTCAGTGCATCGGGAACCAAAGCCAACTGATACAGTCACAGGTGCTCATGGAAACCACTGTCGCCTGATTCGGGAAGGGGGCTTTCATGGTGCTCATGGTGTCCATTGCAAGCTCCCCCCCCTTTCAGATCGGGGCGTACTTGAAGATGAGAGATTCAATCAGCCAAATGGAAAGGTCGTGTTTGTTAAGGTGGAAGTACACTACGAATTGTACGTAGTGTAACCCTTTTTTTACAGAAAATCATAACAAGTGTGATAGAATGTAATGTTTCCGTCTTCCTGATGTCCCCCTGCATTGTTTGTCACAGGATTATTAAGGGTGTTGGTATTTCTACAGGGTGGGCCAGAGAAAGTGTCCCTCGAACAATAGGGAAACAATAGAAATGCTATTGTTCGGAGGGACACTTTCTCTGGCCCACCCTGTAGAGTCCTATTCAATGGTGCCGCTTAATCCGTAAATGTATTGTTGGGGTACATCACATGTCGGAGGGGGCATTAGATTCTGTTGGACCTCAACCGCAGGCTATTTACTTGAGAACAAGACTACATTGAGTAGCAAACCAAAAATGTTTCGAGCCGCTATTACTGGCAAATAAATACATAATGTTAGCTGAGGAACCTCTTCAGACATGAGTCTGTCATATTGCTCCTTCCGCAAAATGTGCGTGAAAGCAACAACAGACAATGTGCCCAAACCATTTCATCGCCTCCGAGACACACATACTAATAGTAACGATCGAAACTTGTACTTAGGTTTCATTGTAGGCACGGAAAAATAGGGAAGGCTAAGATGGGCATCCACCCAAATTCACATTGACGATGTCCTATCCACTGGCCGTTCACATACATAGCGATGCCAGTACTATTGCATCAAAAAAACTGAATGGCCAATTAATTTCTTTCCAACCGTTACATTTCAACATTTTCAAGTGTTTGAACAATATACGACAGCGTGATGATCGTTGTAATATAACATGAAAAAGAATCCATTTATTGACATTTACCTCATTAGACGAATGGATGGTTTTTCGTTCGGGATGTTGTATTTTATTTAGGTAACTCTGTAAGCAAGAATTCGTTCTAGTGGTTGAGTGCCGTTTATGTCATTTCTATCGATTTTCCTTTGAATTCCTCCGGCAATAAACCACAATTTAATTCATCTTTTATATGTTATTTCAGAATTCAATCTGTTAGTTGAATTTTTCGTTTACTTCCCGTCTCTCGACGGCATTTCATATTTCTCGACACAAATATTGAGAGATAAGAAACAGATTGAAGAAGTAAAATTTCTTACGACGAAGAGTGGTGTTGAATCCAGTGGTCTTCGGAGTACATTCTGCCTGATGATATTGGATGCACACTCACTGACCAGAATTTAGTGCTGCATTATGATCACTCACTCAGTTTTTCCCGAGAAAACATACATGTATACAAGTTATAAGTTCTCTAGGTCGCCTTTATCACAACGGGTACCAAAATACAAAAGTCGATTATATACTACGACTGCTTTTTTCCAAAACACGTTAAGGCTATATTTCCGGTTTCTCATTCATGTAGTACTCGGGGTGTTCTTCAGAAATTACGATTTTCATCTTTTTAATCTTTTGACATTGCAAAATAGACCATGAAATATGGGTTGGAAATACCATTGGTGTCGATTAGTCAAGACTAACTTAATGATTCCATGCAGATCTTTCTGACTGATAGAGATCTGTTTGAATCTGTCATTATTTCGTTTTAATTACATCTTACAACATCCACTGTGAGAGAGGAACAGAACCCTTCGACAACGACAATTTTCCACGTTGCTAATTGACCCAAATTATCGTGTAATGAAGGTAATTCACAAAATCACGACGCGAAATAATCGCCGTAACTCGAAGAGGACACGGGCAACGACTTGCTCTTCGCATTGAATTGACATCCACGCTTCGGAGAGAAAAAAGTGCCATCTAATGTAAAGCAAAATGAGCTGTTAGTCAGTTGACCAATAGGTGTCACTGCGCCCCCAATTCAATACCTAGCGGACCCATTCATGCTTGATTGAGCACCAATCAGGAGAATCTTCTTTTGTATTGGTCTGCTAGAACTTTGCTGCCGTCTTTTGGCAGTTAGCGCGGCTGACTGCCCCTTAGGGTGCACGTTTGATATCTTCCAGATCGGAGGTCTCGCCTTTACGGCATACGTCCACGAGAGCTACCCTAGTCGTCGATTCGTGTTTTCCTTCAAACATGAGTTGAGAAAATTTGTTAGCAACAGTTCGATAATGAAAAAAATGTGTTGTCAGAGTCGATCATCAATCATGTTATTTCACATGGAACTATGCCACTTCACTTGGTTACCTCGTTTTCGAACAAAATTCGAATCGATGGCTAAGCTCTCATGAACGAATGACTTAATAAACGTAAAGTATAATTTCTTGATATATACATAGGCTTACAAGTCACAGCATTTGTTCGAGGGGAACGTTCTAGCGTAAAATGGAAATACCTAGTATGTCACATTTTGGTACTTTCGAGAAAAATGGGTTTATGTTTCCAGGTCCAATATCAAGAGTTGGAATGACAACTTGGAAGAGTTTTGTTGTGGAAAACACTTCTAGGCCTAGGCCTAATTAATTGTTTTGAGTACATTTCAAGATGTTTCAAAAAATATGTTTTATAACAGAATTAAATGCGACTTGCTATGTTTTCCCTCTGTTTTCATGCTGACTTTGCCAAGGTAAAAACCTAGTAAGTCACAATTTTGATGCTTATTGATGTCTCTTGGGGTAATAAATGAGACAAATTGTGTATAGACAAATAGAAATTTTATTAATATGAAAATTGAAACCATTTCGAACTTCCTAAACACTCTAACACTCTTCAGTGACTCACCTGAGGAACAGAGGAAAAGCATAGCAAGTTACAGGTCCACATCACTACACAAAGCAAGCAAGTGTGCTCTTACTAGGTTTTACTTTGGGAAGCAATGACCGAGTGGTGGACTTACTATGTTTTGCCTCTCTCATTCTGAGGCTTTGGCGGACATTTTGTAAAAAAACTGTCTATTATGATGAAAAAATACCTACCAAATACGAATTTGGCCTTAACTCATTTTTTCCAAAAATGTGACTTACTAGGTATTTCCATTGGACGCTAGCGTTGTAGGACGAATGAGTTTGAACTTTGGTTTTGTGTACCAATCACCAACTTAGCCGACGTAGCCTTTCGTGACTGTATGTAGGGACACAATAAAAACAGTGTGTTATGGTTAATGATACATGTAGGACCTACAGTATATACTCTAGATTCGTTCTTCTAAGGTTACTTCAGATATTCATGCTGTAGGTTTGTTTAGGCCTAGCCCACAATTCATATAAAGAATTTATTGATTCTATTCGACAAAACTGACCAATGAGTGAGTCTTGCGTTACAGCTGTTTATTTTGCCATACATATTCAATCGGGTAGGCGGTCATATGGGTGTTCAGTAAAGTAACCTTAGAAGAACGAATCTAGAGTATTCCTCTTCTTGTAAATCGTTGAAACTGTAATTACTAGAACATTCAGCAAGACATTTTTAACTCCCATGTTACTACACTTATGTAATCACTAAATACTTAGCTATTAAGGTTTATGTAAAGTGACTCGAAATCTCGAATTTTTCACGCCAAAAATCTGGCTAACTGCACACTAAATTTGGAAAACAAGGTTCGGGGGCCCTAGGGAACCGTCATAAGGAGGTGCCCCGAGCCTTATTTTCTCCATTTAGTGCGCAGTTAGTCAGATCTTTTGCGTCAAAAGTTCGAGATTTCAAGTCACTTTACATGACCCTTAAATTGAACTTTTTTTATGTCGGTTGGGCTTCAAACAATGTACAAGTTGTTTTCCCCTTCAATGTGATCTGCAGTCATTGTCACTGACATTGGCAGATGCACTTGAAAATGAGCCCCATTTGATGCAATTCAACTTACAGAACGCAATTGGTTTGACTTTGCCGATCCAATTTCCGGAACAGATTTTTTTTTCTCTTGAATCATTTAGTTTCTGGCGACAAACACAGATCGAGGAACCAGGCCACTGTGTTCCGCAATTTCCGCTTGGTTTTGTCCTTACCAGATGTTTTTCAAAGCGGACAGCACACCAGGGGCCATATTCATAAAGCCTGCGCAACTTTGCGTGCAGAGGCAAACCTATTGTAAGGCAGTCGGTGAACAATAGGGCATGTGCAGCGAAACAATAGACTTGCGTGCACGCAAAGCTGCGTAAGCTTCGTGAATATGGCCACAGGCGAGGAGGGCGATCCATCCTCCCCAAAGCAGGGCTTTGGTCTCCCTCCTCTTCATACACTTGCACACTTGTGGTGAGTGGATGAAGAGGAACGAGGTAAAAAGCCCTGCTATGGGAGTATGGAGCGATCGCCAGCCTTCGCAAACTATAATCCTTCCTGGACAACTCAAGTGGCAGCTTATGCAATACTCACCTGATTCTTTCTTAGAATGGCGACTCGATCGGGTATCGAACGAATATAGCCTACTCTTTATACATGTAATAGGGGTCTATATTTTGATATTCGACACTTACATCTAGAAAACGATGTGCAGTTGTACAAACCCTTACTTAACCAATTACATTTTATTTCGACAACATAGATCTATTGAAATTCTTCTTTGCGAACACATTATTAATCAACATAAGTTGACAATCATTGTTCATGTACTTTGAATTTTGTACATCATGACCTGATGATGCCTCGGTCTTGGCCTGTAATTTAGTTTCTTTATTCAAAAATAAACCTTCTAAACTTCTAAAATCGAGAGTTCCTAAGGAATAATAATTACTGTAGGTTTTCCAGCATAAATTCAGTGCAGTTTCTACATTACAAAGTCCTCGTGTTGACGAAGTATGAGGACTTCGTAAAGAATATTATTCTTTTCGCGGTAAGAAATAAAATCTATAAAGGTTACAGTGCTCATGATTTTGAAAGTCAATTATAAGAAAAAAAGATGGCAAGAAATCTGACAGGTTTCAACAACACTGGCTATCAATATCGATATGTATAAATGTATGCACAAGTACCGGTACGTCAATAATGTGTCGCATCACAAAGTGTAGGTGAATCAATTCCTCACGTCAGTGAACTGTCAGACATTGAATGAATCATTAATATTTGTTGAAACAGGTGGGACTTAGGACCCTGTCTAGGTTATCTAGTGCTGTCGAGTCTCTGTGTCACCTGCACGAAATCAATTAGTCTCGCCGATAGGAGGTCATATGAATAAATACTAGTAAATGCTTTTACTTGAATTTTGCAATACAAATGCACTGGGCAGTGCTGTACAAATCTGAAGTAAAAGCATTTATTAGTCTTTATTCATATGACCCATTGTTCAGGGATGCCCAAGACGCACATCTTAAACTTTTTTATCAAAATTTCTGACTAGGCTCAGTAAAGGCCAGTGTGGGTTCATACATTTAAAGCCCTTAGTCCCTGAATCTGTATTTCAAAAAATACCGTATGAAAATTTGCACGGTGGGCATAATTTAAAATGAATACATGTACATGTACATCAAAACGTTTTAATAAAGCAACATGCACGTCCTCGGCAAGTCTCGATGGCAGAATAAGACTAGTAAATACTACTATAGTATGCATGTGTACAGCAAGAATGTTGGAAAGCCATTCATGGTATATTAATTCACACCAAAACCTGTATCGATTCTTCCCCCGATCATTCTGACAGTCAAGTCATTGATTTAAGCGCAAGGCACGGCGACAGAGGACATCACATAAGTATTGTCTGACTGCGCCGCAATGCTTTTAGAAGTAATCACCCATCTGGAATGCCCCCTTACACCGGTCCAATATTACAGATGCGAATATTTATGAAACCTTTTAGTTCTGCGTAGGTTAGGAGATGTTTCCGTACGCAAGCATTGTGAAGTCGACTAGCTTGAGCGGCTGATAGTTCCATTAACAATTGTAATAGATACCATCGGAAAATCGATGTGATGTGTTTTGAATTCCACCTCAGCAATCAAGCTGTGGTAATGATGTTTGCCATTCGAAGTTCATCTGCCTCTGTGAATTTCGAAGGCCGTGCAATGCTGGAATGTACATACACTGGAACGTATTGTCCCATACACAGTGAACTCCAAATATCTCATCTGTCCCCAGAGTCCAGCAGACGACATGTTCTGTCAAAGCTTTCTCACATCCCATGGTATTGATTGAAAAATATTTGGAGGAAAATTGTTCCTGTGAACCATCTGAAGAATGTTTCTTCAATTTTTTTCCAATTCATTTGCTCAAACCTGGAGGCAGATGAGATATTAGGGTTGTTTAGAACAGTATGCATCAGTAAGGAAATTTAAGAAAATAACATTTTTTAAACATTAATTCGTTACTGTTAGGAAAATGATGCATTTTTAAGAGAGGCGCTCTTAATTGGAATTTGTGTAGCTTGCATGTAAGTGAAGGAACAATTTCTTGGTAGTCGTCATATATACAGGGTGGCCCCCAAAAAACGCACAAGTATACTTCCTTAGTCTCAAACCACTGGTATGAATGTACAGAGAATCTTTTTAGGAGAAAAATAACCACAAGATACCTCGATTTGGTCCTAGTTTTAGCTCCAGAGCCATTTTGTGGAGCAAAGTCAGGTCTTTTCATCGAATTTCCAGCGAAACTGCAAATTCTGCCTAATTAGGCCCTCGACTTGGCTTTACAATATAGGGTCTGGAGCTCGAACCACAGGACCGAATCTGGATATCATGGTGTCTTCTTTCTTCTAAAACGATTCTCCATCCATTGCTATCAGCAGTTTTGGTTTGTGGGTAGTGGAAGTATGCTTGTGCGTTTTTATTGTGCCACCCTGTACAGGAATAATTTTTCGTCATACATGTATAATGAATGATTTTTCGTTCGGCGCTGCAGACCTACGATCGAGATTGGTTTGTCTTCTACATGTGATCAATGCTGTGACTAGTCACCACATGTTGTTGGAATACCAATATTCCCGATTAGAGTGGTTCAGTAGTTTTCGAAAGTCCTCCACTTGTTATGGCGTCTGTTTTTGGTGGTGCTCTAAGTGGAGAACACACCGTTCCAGGTGTGAGACTTCTCTGCCCTGAAACACGTAATGTCCATTCTACTTGTCACAGGCCAAAATGGGAATTAAAATACTTTGTCCCACTGATTTATCGAAAATAATTAACTGTTACATGCACATTCAACATGTACAATCAATCTTTACGTGGTTTGAATGATTTAGCAGAATCCTGTAATGAACACGTAGCGTTTATACTGCTACATGTATGTTTTTAAATTCGTTTCCAAACGAAATGATTCATTGTAACCGTATAAGTTATTAGTTAGTTTCTTGTATCGCTATTAAAATACCAGTACTGAATTGAAAAATTTACTGCAACGGTGGATGATGAATTGAAAACACTGACTCTTTAAGTAATCTGAGAGCATTTTCTCACTTACAAACAACATAATTGACGTCGACAATGGTAATGAGTTTGATGTTATGTACTTTTGGAGAGAGAGAATTTTATAAAAAATAATTTCGTCGAAGGGATGGCTCAATCATCTCGCAGAGGAGCGGTCAGATGGGTACTGCGATTCGACAGAGTCACGTCGACAGCTCCTAACCTTCGTTATATTTGGGCGCCCTTAATTGCCTATTGGTGCTGGGTTAGCCCTTCGGACACAGACTTGTATACAAAACGTTGTGCAATGCAATGTATGTTTTAACATTATGATATACATGTATGTAAGTTGTTACATGTGTCTTAGCATTTCATATATGTATTTCTCTGCCAGTGTCCAAAAATAAAATAAATAAAATAAAGCTTACATGTATGTTAAATATCAACTGATATTTTTTATTCATTGAAACAAAATGCACATGTATCAGGTTGTCCACATTTTGCTTCAATGCAGGTATGACCTTGACCTCTACTGAGTACATCAGTTACACTGTACATTCTATAGCAATTTGTAAGCCCAGTAATTCCATATATCGCAGTCTTTGCAAATCCTCAAGTACCAATTGGACACTCGTGTGATCAATGACTGATTGCCGTTTGCAGTATTGAAAAAGCATGCAGTAAACAAAAGCCCTCGGCTTTGCCCTTCAAGTTGCTGTAGTCCAACATTGGCACTCTAATCTACGTGCATACAACGTGGGATTTGACTTCTAGACCGAACACTGTCCTGATTGAAAATACTAGGACAGACGCAAGCAAATGCATAAAACCATCATGGCGCCCGCTTGTCTATATTTAGCTCGGGGAAGCCCCGTAGGCCAAATAGCAATTGTATCACCGTTCACTGCCCGTTTCAGGCATTTAGCTTGCATGGGTTTCAGGCAGCAATAAGCTGTTTGCCTTCTTTCATTCACCTGAGCTAAAGCCAACTTTGATCTCAAGCAAAAATCTATGTTTTCCTGAAATTTACTCATGATTACGAGATCATTATGATCATGATCATGCCCAAGTTGTGGGAGCCGCCATCTATTGGAGCTTGTAGAATGACGTCACTCTCGTCGGAATTCCGCCGTAAGATCATTTGATTTCACCGGTCTTCGAATGCAAGCTGCCCAGAAGACCGGGTACCAGTCTATTTGACTTCCAGTTTTCTTCGATATGCTCTCATTCTGCTAATACAAATCAATCGGTCTTAGGTTTTCTTGGGTCTGTCAGAATTGCGATAACTGTGCAAGACTATCCATTTACTAGTATGCCTAAAGCAGTTCTCTATTGAAAGGTTTGTCGGTCGGTTTGGTAAGTGCCCCATGACACGAACCACTTAAGATAAAGTGATGTAAAAGAAGATTTTCCAAGCAAACTCAGGTACATGAATTTGGCTAGAACCTGGTCGTACTAGTACTTCTTTATGCCGAAACCTCATCCCAGCATATTGCATTAGGCTCCATCTTGAAATATCAAGACCTGCGGTCACTTCGCCTTCGGATTACAACCCACTCACCAGCGCTGAAAGGGTAAATGTCGTCCTGGGTATACCGAGATTACAATGTACCTAGGATCTCATTCTTCACTAAAACAATACCCTGGGTGTACTTTCGTTAGCCGAAGATCACCCACACCTGGATTCCAGATTGTCTCGCCGGTGGTCACGTGACCGCTTGAAGAACGTCATGAACAGCTACACTCAACAAGTACCGCGGCGCGAGACCGCGAGATTCCACGGGATTTCTAAATGGGACTCGTTCCTAGGCACAGATTTCGGAAACTGGGTGATGTTCGGCTACCGAAACTACACCCAGGGTATTGTTTTAGTGAAGACTGAAATCCTGGGTACATGTAATCTTTGTATATACCCAGGACGACATTTACCCTTTCAGCCCCATAAGCGTAGACCGAAGGCGTAGGGTATGAACCCATGATAGTTCAAGATGCATTCGGTCATGTTTTCGTTTGGCTCAAGGACTTCGATCATCCTTATGTAAACCTTGGGGTAAACTACACAAACATATTCTCTTGCACTATTGCCCAAAAAGTTACCGAGATGCGAGCCTACATGATTGTATTTTCCTATCGGCGAACATGAGAACACAATTAGCTTACACTACGTGTATTAGTTGCCAGTTAGAAAAACATGATCGGTCTTCAACGAAGATGGTGTGGAGCTTCAAGTTATGTCTAACAGCATAATTGGCTATTCCAGTGACAATACACGGCTGTTCATCCGGTTTGGAAAAATTGACATTCGGTCATTGGGGAACCGAAGAAAAAGCGCATCGCCGACAAGAACTATCAGAAGTACTACTATCGAATGTCTGATGATGACATTACCTCCCTGTTGACCAATAATTGGCAGCATCACGTACAACATCGAGGCATGCTGATCAGAGCGAATCCAGGAGCGTCAGATGTACCGTCCTGCTGTCAACTTAAGATGAGATGGGCCGATTCTGTTTTAGCACGTACCATCGGGCGTGTTTAAAAATCACGAACTAACTTGTTTGAAACAAAATGCTACACGCTAAATGTATACTTTTTGATGGAGGGTATCCGCAAGGTTCAACCTGAGGCAAATAAAACGTATTTTGCAGTGCATCACGACAAAACAAAACTCGGACATAATGGCATCAAAAGTACCTACGGCAACAATGGCTCTTTTCACAGCAATACTTTTTTTAGAGGTGAAATATGTCAGCATAGATAAATATCACGTGATTCTGATCTCCAGCGAACTTTTACGATGTTCACCGCGGAAGATAGGTATTTTTTAGGCCAGATGGACTTTTACGATGTTCACAGTGGAAGATAGGTATTTTTAGGCCAGATGAACTTTTACGATGTTCACAGCGGAAGATAGGTATTTTTTAGACCAGATGGACTATGTCGGCTTAAGTTATACAGTTTGATCTTCGGTTGAATAACTCACATTTTCTGCAATTACAGCACGTATTTCTTCTGGGATTATATCGCCAAATATATCACGCATTTTTCATATGTACCTGTGTCTGTTCTAGTTATTGATTTCTTCATAATCTGATTTGCACAGCCAATATTTCAATTGCTTTAGTGTAGGAATTCATACATTGACACATGCACACCTGAATGACCCAGTTATTCTACCTCACTCATCTTTTAGTTTCGAAATTTCGAAAGGTTCTTGTCAAACATGTACGAATTAAGCTGCTGATAAAGAGCCCTTAGTCTCGATTCGTCAGGAATTATGAACAGCTGACTCGTAAGTGCGAACTGTTCTAACGATACTTCGTTGTATCTATCATTCTTCAGTGAACCATCTACAGGTGATAAATGATCAGCTTTGGGAAAAGGCAAAATTTTGAATTATGAATTAGCATTTTCAAAGTAGCCACGAATGCTAATTTAAATTTCGTGGGCTCTGCGGCCCATTTATCGTACGCCAATTATACTGAATGCTGTACAAAAAATTAAAATTATTCATGATGCACATTTATTGCACTTCGTCGTTAAAGATTCATTTGCAACCGAACACGTCGTGTTTTTATCAAGTAGCTTTGGTAGCTTTTTCTACGGGCAGAGAAAATGGCGCAATGGAAACATCGGTGCCTTCACCGCTGAGCTTCTGGTGTGAAAGGAATAGTAGTCCTGGGGATGCAAGTCCGAGTTACAATTGTCTGCAAATTGTAAGTTAGTACTCGAATAGTCATGGTTTCTCTAACCGTACATCCCATCCTGGAACATCAGGGGTTCTTAGCGCTCGCTCCCTTCGTCACCGCACACAAACGGTGACGAAGGGAGCGAGCGCTAAAGAACCCCTGATGTTCTCAGGATGGTACATGTATATCCCAATCCCGTCGTGAACAATAAAATCCGATTTAGATTTCAGAGTGACTTTGATTCCTGTCACACCGGGTTTTTTCCCCACTCCGCCCCTCTTCATGTGAGAGAGAGGACGACTCTCTTCCGGTGCAAGTTTTCTCCGGGCATTCCTTCAGCAGTACTAACTTCGCTCAATTTTGTGTTTAGAGTTAATAATAATGCCATATTTGACGCGTCTCGATTCAATATTGTTAACAAGCACAGGCATAGAATAGGAAAACATATCGAAATTCTCAAACGCCAAGAAGAGGAAACTGTATTTAATTTTTTTACCATTAGGGCCGAAGCCAAAGCATTATAGTAGTCCCGGTGAGAGAGGCCATCTCAAGCAACTCACATGTGCCTCACTTAAGGCGCTCCTCCACGTGAGAATTTTCTCGTGCGAGTTGGTTCCCAAATGGGCAGTTCACCATTGTTGTTTTTTTACGGATTACGCTGACACCAATGGCACAAACGATTGTCCATCAGTTTTCTTTGGTGAGTAGCCCATTGAGAGCCAACTTGCGCGAGAAAACTCTCACGTGGAGCATATACGGGATCTTTCCCTTGCCCTTGCAAAGGCATCACAGCTTACTATCCCACGCGACGGGCGGAAGAATAATAGTCAGGTCTTCCCACATGAAGAATCAATAAGTGATCTAATGGTTACAAAGTAAAGAATGCATTCTATATTACAATTATTGATCTTTTCGTCATCTTTGTCCTTCCCAGTCCATTTCAGCATCATTTCTTTTCATATTCAGTGCGACATCTAGCACCATAAATCTAAATTGTATTTTCCGTGGTCATAATTTCAATCACTGCCCCACCACCCGCGGCAGTTTGGTCGATATTTAATTCTAAGTTTAACCTGGCTGGTTATGTACTGCAGAAGTTTCCCAATAGCACCGGCTGAACTTAAACTGGTTTTCAGAATTTTCAAGTCCATGTCCCTTTTGGGCAGAAAAAAAATCTTCTTTGTATACATGTAAATGCGGAAGTTTCTTAAGGTAGGCTGATTAGCACCAAATGAGGGATACAGATTCTGACTGAAATCCAGAACTTCGAAAGTGTGGTATGCAGGAGACATATATCGTAGTATTTCAATTGTATTTGAACCAAAATAGAGGTGTGGTCATGAAATGTTAAGGGTTATGAAAAGTGGCTCGAAATCTCGAATTTTTGACGCAAAAATCTGACTAACTGCACACAAAATTGAGAATAAGGCTCGGAGGCCCTTCTTCTGATGCTTCCCCAGGAACACCGAGACTTTTTTTCTCAATTTTGTGTGCAGTTAGTCATATTTTTTTGCGTCAGAATTTCGAGATTTCGAGTCACTTTGCAACTCTTAACATTTACGATCAAATCTCCTTTTAAAACATCCTTCAATTATCTAAAATATTACTTTCGACTGAATGTCTCACAAACATCCATTTTGTAACACTTACCTACGTAAAAGAGCTGTTTTTGTGGAGAATGCCTTTTAAAATGGTGTGTTCCAACTTTCTTGGATCCTATGTTAGTTTCCTGCGTTTTTCCTTATTATTTCCATTGTTGTTGTTTTTTAGAACAGACGTCAAAGTTCTTCACAATCCCAGCTCTGAGCAAATGCCAACGGTATAATTCCTTATGGTCTGAACACTTACCTCGCAGTTCTATTGAGGAAATGAATGGATCACTTCTCCGGAAACCCACGAAACTACCATCCCGTAAAATCTCACTTTGGCAACTTTAGCGTTATGAATAATCTTGAAAGTTCAAAACTTGCAATGACTCCCAGGAAACTTATAATCCAATGAAATCAATCGGAGAGCTTTAATCTCGTAGAATTTCAACTGGGAATTTTTCCTTCGTCTTTACTCCAAATAACTTGATAGCATGCATTCTGTTCCGAAAGTAGGCCCGACACGTTCATTGCAAAGCATCAGCTGAATTCTGTCACGTCAGTTTGTTTGAAGTTAACGTGATTTGACTTTTAATCTCCACTGCACAGAACACCGACCGCATCTGTTCGTTTGCTCGCAGCATGTAAAATCCACCACATTACCAACGATCAACAAGGACGTGATTAACAGCGCCATCCTTTACCATGGTGGAATGAACAACTATGATATTGATCACAGCGATAATGGTGTAGAGGTCTCGTTCAAACCAGAGAAATAAGCGGCCTATACACGTGCAATATTATTGCACAATATGAGGGTCAAAATGGGCAATATTTGCCACTCTTTCTTCCATCCATTATGCCAGAAGCACATGACACCCATTTTGGGCCCCATATTGTGCAATAATATTGTACCGTGGAAAAACCGCTATAAACACTGAGACGTTGCATACTACGAAATGAATAGAAAAGAATGTAAGACACATTGGATTGCACTTAGTTTCAGTCCTTCATTATCACGGCCATGGTTGCCCTGTGAATGAACCATGTCTCATGTTAACAAGACAGTCTTACGAACACCAGTAATCAGATCTCCAGTAAGTGACAAGGCTCTTGACTACCCTGTTAAGTCATCAATGTGTCGCTGAAGAATAGCCACTCTTTGTTATTGTATGTAAGAGCTTAATTGATTTCAGCCTTTGTAGAGAAATCATCAATGAGTTCTTTGCAACTTGCACTGCTTTCAGTTGAGAAGCGAATTGGGTACGGTACAAGGTTTTAGTTCCGGTGTTTAGTGCATTCATGGTCTTGCCCTTTTGCCTCATTTAGCTTGTAAAGGAGGTAACTGAGTACGACAGGTTCGCTCAAGCAACACAAGAGAGCTTGTTGTTACATCATAAAGGCTTGTACCCACTGACGCGATTTTTGTGGCGGAGAGCGACAAAACGCGGCGATTTCACAGGCAATAGAAATTTGATGCTACTTTTTCAATGGTATAAATCTTTTGTTGTTGCCTAAGACCGAAATATGTGGCAGACAGCGGGCCAAAATGCACCTGCTCACCTCGTTACAAATGGCTCCTTCTTCGGCCGCTTTTAACAAGCATATAAAAAACATTGTTTTAGTAAAGCCTTTGTAATGTTTTAAATAGCATTCACTGTTTTTTCCAATGTTTTAATTCTAGTCAATAGTGTTGCAATGAATTAGGTTTGTGAAGCGTGTTGGAGTATATTATTCTTTAGTTTAGGCCTATCTTGGTTTCAGGCTTCATAAAAGTTATCATTATTATCGTTATTATTAATCATTGCTGTGATCAGGAACCATTTCCCCAGGTTGACTGGGCCAGGTTTTTCCAGACCACTAATGTGGTCAGGTAGTCAGCTTTCGCCGTAGTCCATCCATCAGAATTTCCTGAGAAAAAAATTTAATCAGACTTCTCTGACTTTGCATGAATGACAATGAGCTCTAGCGCTGATAGTGGGCTCTCTAAAATCGGTTTGATAGTTGTAAGCTGTTTTTCAAACACTCGCTGACCGGATGTCCAGATGTATTGCAATGGAAGATCAAGAAATCATACAAACTCAGATTTTTAAAAATGACCTGAGTATCATTCTCCGGCATAAAAATGATTTTTTGAAAATAAGTCCTCACGATTGCAATTCCGTGGAGAGATTTAGCAGATTTATTGGGCGTCATTACGGTATTTTAAATACAATGTACTGTAATACAGTTTACATGTACAGTATTTTAAATACATGTACTGTAATAACGCCCAGAAAATCGGCACATCAGTAGTAATGCTACACGGATGTCGCACGACATTTGTGTACGCGTGGTCGATAGAGATGACATCTGTGACCGACAGAATGAATTACATGTAGCCTCGTGCATCATAAACGCTTTGCAGCCCTCGTTACTCTCAGAAGGAGAGTGATCTTTAGAATCTTTATTAATCTGGTACCTTTCAAGTGGATCAGAACTGTGATCAAAAACTGCCTAGCTGCATTGAAATTGGATGCCCAACTATTTGGCGTTTTTCAAACAACACAGATGTTTTGTAATTCCTATGTTAGGTTTTACTGCCTGTGAACGATAGCGATAATCATTTACTATTATTTTCCTTCATTTTGTTTTATCCTGGTTGCTGCCAAAAGCATTGACGAGCCACAAATGTTGGTTGCAGGCCCGGGGTCTTACGTCGACGAAACAAATACTCACGTATTGGCCATAAATATTGCAGCACTGCAAATATATCATCGACGCTTTCATATTATTTGAAATAAATTCGTTAAACAAAATTGAATACATGTATGCAAACTTCGGTGTAAATATACTAGTAGGCCTACATATTTCAAAATTATCTAAGTCTTTTTTGAAACTTTATTGAAAAAAGATATAAGGCATGTTACATGTATTTGCTATATGCAGTAAATCTTGGGGCGGGGGGCTTCGCTCATATTCATAAAACTGGAGAGTTGATCATTTGCGAGCAAGTTGAATTATAATGAGAAAAAAATTCCCCAAGAGCAGAACAAATGAGACAACAACAATTAAAAACAAATCAATACGAAATATCGGTGATATTGGAAAACGTTACATCGTACTTTCAGAATTTTTATGGTGTTTTAATTTCGATGATGCTGCAAACGAGAAAAACCCGATTCTGCGGCACATGATTTTAAATTGACGGCTTGAAAACCTTTATATTTACCAAAATGCTAAAATTATCAAGATGTCCATTTTTCACATCCGTCAGATTTGTTACTGCAAGATTTTTTGGCGAAAAAATTCTCGAACTGGGCACTTGTGATTACCATATCACGTACCATTAAGTGGGTCGATGGACCTATAAACAACGATTGATTCCTTATGAATCAATTTTTATCTTTCGCCGAAAACAACCTGCCTTCTTTTGCTGTTTATTTGAATGAACTTCGAGGAACAAGTAAAAAGTGGAAATTCTGCAGGCTGTAGAAGAATTTCATTGTGATTTATATACTATTATTTTTAGCCAGTAGGGTCTACGATGCAAGGTGGCCATGCCATTGGCAGAAAGGAGACAGAACGCCGTTCTCGCATGCAGTTCGACCGCTGAATCAAGCGGCAGGAATAGTGCACACAAGAAGGCGGGCATCGAAAAATTGTGTACCATCTGGCACCTAAAGCTGTAGCTTTAAATCAGCCGCCTTCCTATCAGTGCTGAGCAGTTTACAACAAATACTTGCCAACACGTTCATGAGGACATGGCAGGCAATTCTCAGTGGCATAAATTCTCGACAACTCCTTTTAAGAATACCGCGTGTTGAAATATAATAAACTACATGTACTAAACTACATGTATATTTTTTCATTATTGAAAATTTATTTCGATCCCAACATCGAAAAAATGGTAAAAAGAGCAAGGCGTATTTATATCTATCCTTTAAAATAGGTTTTTTAATGGAAACCATGGTAACACGTAATGAAACACCCAGAAAATCATTCCAAATCAAGGAAGCTGCAAACTGCTATCGTTACGGCAATTAATTTCGGTTATTAGAAATTAGTCATGTTTGTCGCATGATTGTGATGCACGATGACGTTGAAGTCAGGATGTGTCGCAGTCAAATGGTGCAATTTCTGTCATTTTAGGATGCATTGTGCAGAAATTTACATCCACTGTTGCTTTTAGGCAAAAACTAAAGAACACAGTCAATTGCACATCCGCACCGAAAGTCTGGCTGTGTTTCAGCGAACTGCATTATCTACCTCCTGAAATTTATCTTTTCACTGTCTCACTTCCACAGGTAAGTTATACTGCCACATTAGATTA
This sequence comes from Notospermus geniculatus, assembly GCA_002633025.1. Classification (NCBI taxonomy): domain Eukaryota; kingdom Metazoa; phylum Nemertea; class Pilidiophora; order Heteronemertea; family Lineidae; genus Notospermus; species Notospermus geniculatus. Next base: position 362,441 of record NMRB01000207.1, read on the forward strand.
TCAAGAAACGAATTTAATCTGATTTCAGGAGAAAATGATATTTTTTCTCGAATAATGGGATGGTGTTGTGATATTGATATTTCTGTCTGTAAGGAAGCAAGCCTACGGTGATTTTTCACCGTAGGCGATTTTTTGACGCTGCAATGCTAGCACGTTATATATTGTGCAGGTCTTTGTAGTGTGAAAGAATAAAACTTTGTTTTTTCTCATTCTTGTTTGTTTAATTTTTTCGCGGTTCTTTACCTATCGTTGCTTCTCTGTTTGTTGCAAACCTGTGTGTAAAACACACTTGGCTCTTTACATACATGTAAAGAGCCAAATGTGTGTAACGCACCAAATTTGACATCATCAATGTAGATCAGTTCATGTAGCAACACGACATGTAGTTTCACTTACGTCACGAAGCAGGGATTTTGATGCTGCAAAATTGTGCCGCAAGCAAAACGCCATTACCTTTTTAACTTCAAACAAACCTAACGGCAATAATGCTTCGCTGGTGTATGGGGAAATTGAATTCCCTTTCACGGGTGGATGAAAGTGTGGCTGATGCACTATGGATAAAGAACCACGACCCATGTATGCATGAATCATCGATATAAAAATTTTACACACGATGTGACCAACATGTACATCGCACTGCTCTTTTTAGTGGTCGCAGGCTGAGGATGGTAGGTCCTACACTGGCCTGTGGTCTATTCGCCATTGTGAATATCAGTCAGCGCCGCCATGTTGGCCAGAGGAACCAGGCTTAAGCGGCACGCTATGTTCAGTGACCTCGTTCAAACATACACATAAGATCGATGTACACCGTACATCACAGAGTGCTCGCGAGTGTACACTGTAGGGCCTACACACCGATCGGGACTGCTCGATAAGACGTTCGAATCTACATACATGTATTTGAATGATCTAAGTCATGGAGATTGTTGCTACACAAAAAAGAATGAGTTGAAGTTTGCAGTACCTTACCTGATGAAGGGTTAGTAATGATATCACAGCGCGCCGGACTTATCAAGTGATGAAAGGTTACTGAAGCGTAGTGTGCTGCTGAGATCATGTGATTCAGTACGACCAATCAGAAGGCATCCTCAAGAAAAATGGCCTAAAAAAGTTCCAAAAATTCGTAAAAAACTCCACGCCGATGAATAATTCAGGCTTCTTTATTCGGGACTCGCTTTGACTCCAAATGATTTGAATATGCATCAATAGTCAATAGATTACGTGAGAGGAAAAAGGGCAAAAAATCTGTGACAAAATTGAACATGCTAAAAGTGGGATGATTTTATCGGTGAGAATGCCACAAGGCTACCTCACCCACAATGCTCTCACCTACTTCAGAGAGTCACGCCGGTACGTTCTCACTAATAGGAGCTGTCAGCGAGTTGACCACTAGGTGTCACTAGGGCCCAATTCAATGCATCTAGCGGACCCAGTCATTATCGATCGAGCAGCGATCATAATAGATTTCCTGTACATTAGGTCCGCTAAGACTGTGCTGCCATCTGTTAGCAATATGCGCGGCTGACTGCTCCTATTACGAAGAGGTTCATTTATCATCTCCATTTAGCACAATTTGAATGGGTGAATTTAGTACGGAAGAGAGGAGGCTCTCCCAAGTAGCCTAAATCGAATGAAATAAACTACGAACGAAAATAAAAATAGCAATCAAGCATTTGATCGAACGTCACCAAGTACTGGGAGAACATTGGACATCTTGAAACACCCACGATTCAATTCATTTGCCTATTCAACCATTAATTGACATCAGCGTTGGCAGTCAGCTGTGAGGAATAGAAACACTGGACTGCCAATCACTTCATCAGAGGCATTGAAGTAAAATTTGTAAGCTGGCGGAAATAAAACGACTATCTCGTCGGTGTGTTTTTCTCACAATACGGCTACAAATCAGTGGAAAGTCGTTTTTGTAACACGCTGTTTAAATCAGGCCTGATAGAATACATTCGCGAGAGTTTATCAAAAGTGACAAACGGACCATAAATCTTGCATTTTTCACGGATCTTCTGATACGATCAGGTATCTTTTGGATCCCGCCAATATCTATTGATGAACGGCAATTCATCACGTTTTTGATATGAAAACGATTTGAATTATATAGTCACGTCGTAAACTGGATTCCTATCGTACCTACTAAACAAGGGAGAGCCGTTCGATACGGACCAGGTGCCGATGTTTCCTATCAGTGAATAACCGTCTAAAATAAAAAATAAAACTATTCGGAGCTTTATCAATCCACCATGAAAATCAGACAGCACGCAGTGAAGCTGTAAAACGTTATCATTTGTAAGAAACCAAACTTCAAGAACGGCTGCGTTTGGTCGGATTCTGGTGTTTATTAGCGGAGAGTGAGTTCAGACATTGGTCGACGCGTGATATGCTGCACGATCTACATCTAAACCTACGCGCACATGGACGGAAAATCTCAATGGTCTTAGTGGCGTTTTAGTTGACTAACACGGCGGAATAACGAACACTGTTGGGCCAGTCAAATTAAACACCCTACCATCGTCCATGTTTGATTCCATCTGTGATTATTGGATATTTCGTCGTATCATTTACGAATTTCTAGTACAATCTGATTGAATTCGCAACATACGGTAGTTGATGAGATACGCCACTGATTGAGTTTTTGATCTGTTAGGATTGACCATCATTGAGTCAGGTGCTATTTCAGTCACTATTAAGAACACGGTACCAGTGAACAGTTAGGTTCGCCACAACATGTCCAAATAGGATATAATGGTGTGGTAGTTTTCATTGCCCCTTGTATCCCAATGCCTCCCAACAAACGATTCACGGGAAAAGCAGCGACGTGACAATGGGCGAGGCATTGATAAACATACTGTGTTTTTTGAGTGACCGCAAAAAATAGAGCATACAGGCAAAATTCTCAGTCATTACACCGGCAAGGCATAATTCTCAGTGCTTGCTTTAAGCAACAAATGTTTTCTCACTAGTAGGGTAACGTATGTTAAGCCAACATTATGTCCAGCCAATCATGATCACTTCCTCTTATATCCAGCCAATCATGGCCATGCAATGCCTGCTTTAGCCAATCAGCGTCGATAACTCATAACTCTCCGTCTTTGCTGTATTCAAGGTCCAAATGATCTTGCCACTTACATTGTGCATCCACCACGAACAAAATGATGAATGAATGCCAATACCGGTGTTTTATCTTCCGCCACCTGCTACCGACCAGCTATTTATTGCGTGGTTTGGTAAAATATCTCAAACGGTGGCGGAGTCACCGGGAGCGATTTTCCATAGATATTTTAATCGTAGATGGACGAAGCATCATCAGCTGATAGTTAACGGAATTACCACCTGTACTGCAATGACATTACATGTACAATGTATATCCAAGAGTGCAAAATCTTCGCTATAGTGTGTAGGCCTACATTATATTCCTATTTGCACGTCAATCAGCTATGAAATTTTCCAAGATAATAAGAAAATAAACCAATAAGCTTACTGAGTCACACAACGGCTATCTTTTGGCAAACACTGCACAACTGTATACGTCAAAAGTAGATAAGCGAGCTTATCTATTTTTGTGTACGTACTACTGGCGTCGGCCGACGTAGACCTACTTGAAAGTCTAGGGAAGGAGGAGTGAAGCGAGAGCAGAGGAAATACTTATTGATCTTTGCAAAAAACATAGCCGAGTCTCGATATTCAACAGGTTAAATTTCCACTCGCACCATCGACACCATTGTCTACCCAGTATAAGCCTACTTTCGAAGTACATTAAGTTATAATGGTTCATCACAGCCACCAAGCATGCTCATAGCCGTAATGTGTCCTAGGCCGTGAGATGTCGTACATGTACAAGTGGTTTAGACACCTAACTGATCTAAGTATTGACATCTACACACCTGATTTAATTGCGCCGGACCAGAGATATCATGACTATTTAAAAAACCTTCAAAATTATTGGAGAACGGGTACGGTGGCGCCGGCTGTCGACAGAAAGTGGCAATACCGTGGTGCTTTAAGTTATAATGGTTCATCACAGCCACCAAGCATGCTCGTAGCCGTAATCTGTCCTAGGCTGTGAGATGTCGTACATGTACAAGTGGTTTTATCATGATGGACTGCGACCAGAGGTCAGGTTAAACCCACCAACGTCAACCTAGTTTAAGAGCACGATATTAGGCGCCTGCTGTACGGTAGAACACCACAGTCATTGCATTGTTTGTGGAGAAGACAGCCGGAGTCACATTCTGAAGTAGTAAGAAGCAACGACAGCAGCAGCGGCGGCAAAACCAGGCAAGGATGGCAGACGTACTTGTGAGTATCTTACGTTACTCCCCGAAATCATGCTGATTTTCGAGGCACACGATAACTACATGTATCAACGCATGTAACTCTGGTAAAAGTTCGTCGGAGAAATCGAGTCAGACATGTCAGAGAAATTTTCTGTGCGAAGCGTTCATCCTATTCACACAAAAAATGCACATCTACACACACTGATCATAATGCAACATCGTTTTGTTTCTGGCCTTATGCCTTTACTACATGTACATGTACTTTTCCATCTACATGTATTTCCAAATATATATAGGGGGGAACGTCCAGTTCTTTTTAGGACATCAATGCATTGTCAAGTTGACCATTTTCCTTCTACTGAGTGATTAGGCTCACCATTAGCTATTTGCAACCCTGAAGAAAGTTTCCACCAGGGCACCAGTAGCCTGCTGGTCTGGAACTGAGTAACTTACTGAAGGTGTAACCGATTAGAATCGGGTTCTTTGTCATTTCAGATGAGTGTTCTCGTCGGTCAATCAGTCCCGCAGACGGACAAGGATGCTATTCACACCACCTTTGAAGACTTGGCAAGAAATAACCCAGATAAGCCGGTCATCGTCCATGGAGACTCCACGCTGACACTGGGGCAAGTAAACAACAAAGCTAATACCCTTGCCAGGAGGTTGCAGCATCTCATGAAGGAGTATTCCCTCGAGAAGCAGCCGCGTAAAGACAGGCTTGTGTGCCTCCTGATGTCGCCTAGTGCCGACCGAATCATCACGATCCTTGCTCTATTTAAGTTAGGCCTGGCCTACCTGGCGTTGGAGACAGTCATCCCTGCTGCAAGAATTAAGTACATTTTACGTGAGTCGAAGCCGCTTTGTGTGATCTGCACAAAAGATTGGTTTTCTCACATGAACAAAACTGACATCACGGTAGAAGGAGTCCGCAGTTTTGTATTTGAGACCATAGCTGAAGAAGTCATCACTGGTTTACCGTGCGAGAACCTCGAAGTAACCGGGGACCAAGGCGGGACAAACCTTAGTGATCGTTTGGCGATTGTGTTGTATACATCAACTTGCAAATTACTATGGCAGTACCGAAACAACTGGTGACGTAACGTTCGAAATATTCCGTAATAAAGATGACGTTGCGAGTCAAACCTTCAACGATAACTTGTCAATCGGAAAGATGGTGGATAACTGCGTAGCGTACATCGTCGATGAAGAAATGAATCCAGTGCCGCTCGGCGAGACAGGTGAATTGGTGGTCAGTGGTCTGAATATCGCCGATGGATACATGGATGAGTCGAACATGTCGAATTTTCTTCCCAATACCCTCGGCAAAACTGAGGACAGATATCTGTTGAAAACAGGAGATTACGCTCGTATTAGTAATGGGAGGATCTATTACGAGGGGCGGAAAGATTCTCAGATCAAAATTAGAGGGCAGAGGGTTGACACAGCGGAAATAGCAAAAACACTGCAAGGACATCACCTTACGGAACAGGTTGTCGTACTTGTACACATGAACAAGGAAGGAGATGCAACCTTAGTTGCTTTCTACACTAGCAAGGGGAATCAGGAGCTGAATTCCGAACTTGAGACGTTCTGTAGCGAGTCTCTGCCTTCGTACATGATACCAAGGTTTTTACACTTAGAGGCGATTCCCTTGCTCCCAGCCACGGGAAAGATTGATAGGCAGACATTGAAGACGCTGTACGAAAACTCCCTCCGTGCGCCTGGCGACATTACGTTTGCCGATGAGGTCACCGGAACGGTCATTGGGATTGTAGCAAATGAGTTAGGGATTCACCCTTCCCACATCGAGCTTTCGCAGAACTTCTTTCAGATCGGAGGTAACTCTGTGAATGCTATCAAAACGCTGGCGAAGTTGTCTGACGCTGGTGTCAAAATTGAGATAGGAGATTTCCTGTCTGCGGTGTCTATTCAAGAGTTAGTCGATCGCGCGAAGACTGCCTCAACATTTGGCCAAGATCGGCTGGAGACCTTGGAAGGAAGATATGACATAGTCCCCATCGGGCCAAACTTTTCCGATCAGAAACCTGCCAGCGATTTACTGATGAAAACCTTTGCTGATAAGGAGGTCCTTTCTGTCTCCGCTGGATTAAACTACGAGGAAATCCTAATAATCATTCAAAAGGGTTTCTCACCATGTCAAAAATCGGGGGCTTCGTTTGCCGTTTATACCAAGGACACACAACGCCAGATTGTCGGCGTAAGTTTATCTGCAAGCATACAGGACATGCCCGATTTAGACTACATATTTGAGGGCGAGCGTGCACAATTGGTCGGAGCTGTTGTGCAAGCTACAGAGGTGAGTAGCTCCTCTTCATCACCACCTTGTCATTTCGCTGCGGCTAGGCCAGGAAAATGGTAATTGGATTTACGAAGCCTGTGGAGCAGTTACAGATCCGCAATTTCAATAGCTTTCCACGTCGGTGTTTTATCATACGGACGGGAGATGGCGTCAGAAGCAACGTTCTGATCTGCAAATCTATCTGAGGCTTCGTGAGTGCCCCGGAATCGCTGCAGGATCGTCGACAGTAGATTTTTGAAACCATGCCCTGGTTTCCTTGTTTAGTACTCTGATGAGTAAACGATGAGCCTCTGGCCAACTAAAATTGTTATCCTTCCTTATAAAGGCGATCTCAACGACAAGTGTATTTTCCAGGTCTATCTTAAAGGTGTGACTGACAAAGGAAACTGGTTGTTCAGCTTCATGATGGCGGCTGAAAGCGGCTCAAAAGCAGAGCTCAATCTAGAGCTAATGGAACTGATGGAAAGGAAAACTATCCAACTGGCGAAGAAAGCAGGGTATTCGGGAATCGAATCGTCGAATTCAAGCCACGTCACAACTGTACGTATACATATTATACATATACATGTACATGTATGGCAAAGGTATGTCCCCATCACTCAAATTCCGATATATTTTTTTGACGCAGTGGCAGACGCCAAATATGGTTATTGACTCCTACAACGGAGGAAACCTTACCAGCGGGAGAACCGAGGCTGGCAGGAAGAGTGGACCATATTAACACGAGGGTTCAATCAGCCATGGGACCAGCTATCTCTTATTCACACGGAATTCTCTCTTTCAGGAACTCGCTAAAAGACTTGGTTATTTACCACTTGGCACGGTGAAAGTCCGGGAGTGTCTGGATAAGACTTGCAAATTACTATGGCAGTACCGAAACAACTGGTGACGTAACGTTCGAAATATTCCGTAATAAAGATGACGTTGCGAGTCAAACCTTCAAAGATAACTTGTCAATCGGAAAGATGGTGGACAACTGCGTAGCGTACATCGTCGATGAAGAAATGAATCCAGTGCCGCTCGGCGAGACAGGTGAATTGGTGGTCAGTGGTCTGAATATTGCCGATGGATACATGGATGAGTCGAACATGTCGAATTTTCTTCCCAATACCCTCGGCAAAACTGAGGACAGATATCTGTTGAAAACAGGAGATTACGCTCGTATTAGTAATGGGAGGATCTATTACGAGGGGCGGAAAGATTCTCAGACAAAAATTAGAGGGCAGAGGGTTGACACATCGGAAATAGCAAAAACACTGCAAGGACATCACCTTGTGGAACAGGTCGTCGTACTTGTACACATGGACAAGGAAGGAGATGCAACCTTAGTTGCTTTCTACACTAGCAAGGGGAATCAGGAGCTGAATTCCGAACTTGAGACGTTCTGTACCGAGTCTCTGCCTCCGTACATGATACCAAGGTTTTTACACTTAGAGGCGATTCCCTTGCTCCCGGCCACGGGAAAGATTGATAGGCAGACATTGAAGACGCTGTACGAAAACTCCCTCCGTGCGACTGGCGACATTACGTTTGCCGATGAGGTCACCGGAACGGTCATTGGGATTGTAGCAAATGAGTTAGGGATTCACCCTTCCCACATCGAGCTTTCGCAGAACTTCTTTCAGATCGGAGGTAACTCTGTGAATGCTATCAAAACGCTGGCGAAGTTGTCTGATGCTGGTGTCAAAATTGAGATAGGAGATTTCCTGTCTGCGGTGTCTATGCAAGAGTTAGTCGATCGCGCGAAGACTGCCTCAACATTTGGCCAAGATCGGCTGGAGACCTTGGAAGGAAGATATGACGTAGTCCCCATCGGGCCAAACTTTCCCGATCAGAAACCTGCCAGCGATTTACTGATGAAAACCTTTGCTGATAAGGAGGTCCTTTCTGTCTCCGCTGGATTAAACTACGAGGAAATCCTAATAATCATTCACCGGTGTTTCTCACCATGTCAGAAATCGGGGGCTTCGTTTGCCGTTTATACCAAGGACACACCACGCCAGATTGTCGGCGTAAGTTTATCTGCAAGCATACAGGACATGCCCGATTTAGACTACATATTTGAGGGCGAGCGTGCACAATTGATCGGAGCTGTTGTGCAAGCTACAGGGGTGAGTAGCTCCTCTTCATCACCACCTTGTCATTTCGCTGCGGGCTCCTCAATATGTAGGCTCTACATATTCATAATGCCTCACAGGCCAGGAAAATGGTAATAGCATTTACGAAGCCTGTGGAGCAGTTGTAGATCCCCAATTTCAATAACTTTCCACGTGTTTTATCATACGGACGGGAGATGGCTCCAGAAGCAACGTTCTGATCTGCACATCCACCGGCTGCAGGACCGTCGACAGTAGCTTTTTTAAACGATGCCCTGGTTTCCTTGTTTAGTAACCTGATGAATAAACGATGCGCCTCTGGCCAACTAAAATTATTATCCTTCCTTTTAAAGGACAAGTGTATTTTCCAGGTCTTTCTTAAAGGTGTGACTGACAAGGGAAAATGGTTGACGAGCGTCTTGATGGCGGCTGATAGCGGCTCAAAAGCAGAGCTCAATCTAGAGCTAATGGAACTGATGGAAAGGAAAACTATCCAACTGGCGAAGAAAGCAGGGTATTCGGGAATCGAATCGTCGAATTCAAGCCACGTCACAACTGTACGTATATACATATTATACATATACATGTACATGTATGGCAAAGGTATGTCCCCATCACTCAAATTCCGATATATTTTTTTGACGCAGTGGCAGACGCCAAATATGGTTATTGACTCCTACAACGGAGGAAACCTTACCAGCGGGAGAACCGAGGCTGGCAGGAAGAGTGGACCATGAGTAACACGACCTGAAAAATGGGTTCAATCAGCCATGGGACCAGCTATCTCTTATTCACACGGAATTCTCTCTTTCAGGAACTCGCTAAGAGACTTGGTTATTTACCACTTGGCACGGTGAAAGTCCGGGAGTGTCTGGATAAGTCGGGAAAGTTGTTGCTGCCATCGGCCCCAGAGGAAGCTGCAATTCATGTTTTTGTAATGAATCTCTGAACGCTTTTACTAAAGTACCGATCAGGAAAAATGTAACAACTACCACCCCAGAGGACATTAGCCGTACCAACCATCTCCAGAAATACATTAGGTCCTGGAAATGAAGTTGAATTTCGTATTTCGTACTTCGTGTTTCGTCAGATTAATAGGGAGTTTTCGCAAATCTGACGAAAAACGAAGTACGAAATACGAAATTGGACGTCATATCCATGACGTAATGTATTTTAGGAAATGGCTGGTACCACAAATATCGCCTGCTGCAAGAGCGCATTTTAGCGTATGACGTTAGAACGACAGAGGTACGGTGTATATTAAACTTTGAAATTTATCTTTCGTTTCCACTTCGTTCATACGAATTGAAAATTTAAAAATTCAAGATGCGCCATAACTCTTTCGATCTTACATGACATGCTAAAAGACGCACTGGCAGGAGGGACATTTGTTGTATCAACCATTTCCTGAAATACAATGTACATTACGTCATGGATATGACGTCCATTTTCGTATTTCGTACTTCGTTTTTCGTCAGATTTGCGAAAACTCCCTATTATCTTCAGTAAGGGAGCAGAAACGGCAAATAGTACGAGCCGATTCTTCACAAAACGTTTCAATGCAAAACCGGCGATGAATTAGAACTTCCCGATCAATATTTGGTTGGTACATGTAAATCTTCGCTTGTGATAACATTAGGGAGGTTTCGCAAAATCAAGCCAACATTAAATATTTATTTGCTTATGACCCCAAGAGAAACATCGACCGTCGACGACGAATGACGTGTTTGCCGATAATTGGCCGAAATCAATTGTAATATACATGTACAACTGCAATAAACCATCCAGAAAAAAGATTTTAAGAGAATTCTGCTGGCGTAAAAGCCATAACATCGTGAGTTACGATGTCCTATTTTATAATCGACCGCTTTATTTGTAAGAAATGTACACGTACATGTACATGTACATGCACTTTTCAACTTGGACTGACAGAATTGACGAAGTCCTAACTAAGACGGATTGTCCTAACTACGAAAACACACCCGACAGTTCGATAAAAAGATAAAAAAGGGCGTGGTACTCAACTCTGCTTGCATTGCGTAACGTGACCTCCAGACCCAATTCACAAAATGACGTTTACATGTAAAGCCATCTCACAGTGTGCACGTACTGGCCATAAAGTATCCAAATCAGAAAAAAACAAAGCAAGGGATTTTTTTCTCAACTTATGTGCTTTTATTTGTTGAGCATCTGTTGTGACACATGTGAGTGTGTGGCGGTGTAATGAGGAGGGATTGTAGACTGGTTTCTGTCTCGGTCCCCTCCACGCACGTGGCGCACACGTCGCCAGCCATCGCAGCGCCACCGGTGTGGAAGCGGCAGAGATTTGAACCAGGTTACAGCCATGGATACCCTCTCTGAATTCATCACGTGATGTCAACAGAGTGAATATCTTTATCACCGAGCCTCAGTACTTCATGCATGGTCCCATTGCTAAAAATGGTCCTCTCGACGAATGGAATGACACTCCTCAACTCGTCACAATCGACATATTTAACATATCCAGCACCCTGTTCTAATCTGTGATTATATGTATGTGTTCTACACTGCGTTATCACATCTGAACCGTATAGTTCCTCTAAAACGTATTTAGTATCTTTAGGTGCGTATAGGGAAAGATTTTCAAAGGGCCTTTTTCTAAGAGGAAAAATTCTTTCAAGGTCATACTTGGCCCATTTGTCGTAATGGTTATCCCATAATTTTCCATTTTCAATTTCGAAGAAGGAAACATCGATGAAAGGAAAAGTCATATCTCGCTCGTCGGGGACCACGGTGGAATTCCGTGAAAAAAACTTGAGATATTCGTCCGGGAGTGGCTTGTAGTAGAAGCCATAGTTTGGTCGTAAGGTTTTTAACGCTGCCAAGAGAGTCGTCTTTTGTCTGTAGTCGACCATCAGGTCGCCGTCGTCGTCCCAGGGAATGATGCCATGATGGCGCCACGACCCGAGCAATGAGCCACCTGAAGAAAAAATATAGTCGTAATTTAAAATACACGTGCTTAAATAAATAATAAATTACTTGTGTATTTAGATCAACGGCCCATATCATAAAGGAATCAGGTACGTTAGGTTTAACCTAACGTACCCTACACTACATAGGAGGATCCATACATTTTTAGTTCCAAAGATTGTATGGAATATGAAGAACCTGAAAATACGTCGACTCCAACAGATTATACAAGAGTCATAAAACTTTCCGATTGGATAAACATAGATGTGTCGAACAAATTACTTCTCCAGTACACAGCAGCTTTGTTTCACCGCTGCATAACGCAAGATGAAATAACACAATGAAGAAAACTTTCTTACTTGATATGAAGTACGTCAGATTCCATCTGCCGGCAAGGTCGGCAAACACTCTGAACAGATCGACAAGAATTGCTTTTTCTTCGTTCGACAATCGTGGAGCAGCGACACCCTTCGCTTTTTCAGACAACTGCGGCGGCGTTTTTACTGCTTGGGTGGTTGAGGCGGATGTTGTTGAAACGACTGCAAGACTTGTCGACTCATACGTCGTTGTAATTGATGTGGACTGATCAGTCGTGGTGGTCGTAAGCTCGGACGTTGTAGAAGCAGGTGCAGTAATTGGTGAAGTCAAGGAGGCTGCTGAAGTAGCAGTCGAAGGCAACGTGGTAGGTTCAGCTGATGTAGAGGCTGCTGAGGTAGCAGTCGAAGGCAACATGGAAGATGTAGATGCAGGGGAGGCTGTTGAGGTAGAAGTGGAAGGCAGCATGGTAGGTTTAGGTGTTCGAGAGACGGTAGTCCTCGCTGTGGACAGCATCGGTGTGCTTTTTATTGCAGTAACCGTGGAAGACAACAAGGTGGTCGGAATGGAGAACGATATTTTCCTTGTAGCTGGAAATGCCACGGTTAATGCCGTAGGCGATGGAATTCCCGTTGTCAGTATTTTTCCCAACACTGTTGTTGTTTTCACACGAACGGCCCTGTTCGAACCAGTTTGAAAGCGGAACTTTCTGTGTGCGTTCTTCATCTGAGGCAGCGATCTTTTAAATTTTGCAGAACTGAACGAGTAGAAGAGAAGCAATGCTGCGGTTAGGATGAACGACACCAGAAATACTCGGTCCTTCTTCAACATCCCAACCAAAGATTTCCCCCTGAAAAATAGTAGGAAAGAGAGAAAGAGGTGTTAAGTAATATATTTGCATGGTTTTCTTCAAGGTTTGGCTGTACCTCCAAATGTTTTTACTGGTAGCATAAGTGACATGCATGCAACCCTTTTATTTTCGGCAATGTTTAAGGAGTGAATTTTTATAAAATAGCCCAGATAGAGAAAACTGGAAAATCACCTCTTCAGAATGGGGTTCAAATTTCCCAGGCATGTTGGTTAGAGGTCGAATAAGACTTATTAGCGAAGTTTATGAAGATTAACCCTTCCCCTGCGGAGCAGGCCACGCCGAAAGTTTATGGCATTTGCGAGCAGAGGCAACTTTACCTCCATTTATCTCCATTCTGGAATGGCTCGAGGTTCCATGTTTCTGATAGTTTCACGTGAAAGGTCATATTGGTGCTACATAAGATGGGCCCATTATTTCGGTGGAAGCTCAATGCAGTTTTATACCAACGCCACCTCGATTTGTTACGGCAGTCCATGTAAAGTGACCCTATAAATCAAATCTGCACTGAGGCACAAACTGTTAATGTCGTCTAAACCAGTGTACCCAGGTTACGGAGTTAGGGTGGTTAGCGTTGACGGTTAGGGTCAGGACTAAGTTTAGGATTAGGGTAGGGGTCGGTGACAAGGGTTGAGGTCAGGGTTAGGGTTAGGAGTAGGGGCTTGGGCTAGGAATTAGTGTGTAGGATCAGGACTGGACGACATTCACCCATCGCTGCACTGAGGTTCCATTGATGTGATCACCACATTTTATTCTCTGTAGACAACACATATCAGTTAAAAGAATCATGGAACCTCGTTGGATATTTTAAGATAGAGGGTCTCAAAAGGGTGTGGTGTCCCAACTTCATGCCACCCCATCTGCATCCACCCTTGGGTAAACTGTTACCCTGGGCAGTATGACTAACATATTGTCTCTCTCAGATCCAATCAAAAAAATTTGTGGAACCTTACGTGGATGAATTGCGACATCGTGACGCCGTGTAAACATGGTCCGCAATTTATGGTACGTAACTAGCCTATAGACGGACCATTCTTTTCAACAGGGGAAAACAGAAAAATCTATTCTCCCGTTTCACAACGTTCTCCGTGCAAAGAGGGGAAAACTGAGGGGCAAGAACACTCTGCACTTTACACCACACTTTTGCCCTCCTCGCCCCCCCCCCCCGACCTGTGATAGCCACGTCAAGAAATCTTACTATTCAATAAAAGTATCCAAAACAATAGGCCCCAAGGAGAAACAGTGACATACGGAAACACTGACAGATGTTACACTGAGATGTGGTTCAGATGCGAAACCCAAATGAACTTTCTCTTGGTATCATCCTGATGACGTCTTCAAGTTAATGTCTGATGATGAATAGGGCTACAGTACATGTATGATTTCGACTAATGACGTAGAGAATATTCAGCAATTCTTACCTGGTGATCGCCATCAAGAACTCGCAGTGAACGGGTTATACGTATCTCCAGTGGTCAGTGCTGACCGAACTCGCCAGCAATTATATGTCCTATTACATTTAAAACATGTTGTGTTGTTGGCCTGTACATACATGTACATGACTGAATTCCTAGGAAAATGTTAACATAAACACAGCAGGTTATCTTACATGCTTACGCGAACCCCTTGATCATGGTTAGGTGGATTAAATGGCCAATTTCCAGACAATGACCAAGTCATGCATGGCTAACCTTCGTCGGTAACCTTCAGGAATTGTATGTGATAGCCTTGAAGTGTTACACTGAAATGATGTAAGAGAAAGAATAGGAGCTAAGGACCCTGAACGCCGCGTAGCGGCAAACGCGCGAAGCGCTACTGATTACCACGGGTCACTCACTCTCATTCCACCTCAGAGACGGGCTCAGGCGAAATGTGATAAATTTACCCAATATGCCGGCGTTACGCGGTGTGAAGGCGGATTTTGTTTATGGAGGGCCGGACAAGTGTATTTTGGAGTGTCCAAGTCGGGTAGACCGTTGAAAAATTGTTACGGATTATAACTTTGAGGCTGTTTTAGGTTGGGAGAATTTTATTGCAACGTCATCGGGTCAAAGGTTATTTATCACCGAACGTTTCCGAAGTTCGCCGGTGTATAT